>WHPZ01585682.1:0-22879 GCA_016617965.1 Macrosiphum rosae
TTTTCATTATTCTCTTTTTTTCATTAGATACAAATGATTCGATTGTAAAAATATTTTAATAAGTTGTATTATTAGTTATATATTATTTAAATCAATATGATCTTTCTAAATTGTAGCCATTTAAATCATGCTTTAAAATCAAATAATATATTGGTGTAAATTGTAATATTTATCTGTGGTACTTAAAATGTTTAACCATCATATAATATTCTATCTACTGCTTGTGGCAACTTTAGTTTTATATTTTTAACGTAAAGATAAATATTGGGTTTTACGATGATGTGTGTTTCCATTGTTTTTCGTATGCATTGATTTCATATTTAATATAATTAATAAAATACAAAATTATGTTAACAACTGCATGCCGTGATTGCCGTGACACAAGACATGATCAGCCACCTTTGGGAATATTTTGAATACTTACTACCTACAATAATTTGGATGCATGCAGTACGGGTCATATTAAAGAACATTTGTTGGCAAACTAATGAACAATTCATCATTTTAAGAATATATTTTACCCCGACCCACCGTTATATTTCTTTTTAAAAATAAATATGAACTGTTAATAACAGATGAAGACTTTTGAAACACCCGCCTGTATTAATGTAGACTTCTTAATAATAAAGTACACTCAAAACCTCAAAACCAACTATACAGCAGAGTGACTATCGTTGTTACTCATTTTACATTCGTTCGTTTTATGCCCTTTATATCGATGACAATATTGACCTAAGTTAATAGATTAGGAACAAGCAAATCGAAGATAAGGTTACACAACTGCAATATATACCCTTTATTATAACAAAAATAAATCGATACCTTGTTTGTTTTTATTTTTTATGAAAAAAAAAATAGTTTAAAAGTAAAGTTTAAATGACATTTTTTATATTGTAATATTACGTGTCATCGACTAAAAAAACAAGTCAAAATGCATGCTTATTATAATGGAAAAAGGTTTTTTTAATTTTCTTTTATTACCGTAAAAAATGACTAAGCCCGAACAAACACGAGTTTAAAATCAAAGTATATAAAAAATGAATAATTGTATTGCTTTATACATGTATGTTGTACCTTTACGATAATGGGATGATCTAAATAGTACCTAATTAAACTAGGTTAGGTATATTGTTAAGGTTTATAAGTTGGTAAGTAATTTTTTTTTTTTGATTAGAACTTTCATTTAATTAATTTTTTTTTAAATACATCAACTTTAACAACTTTATCCAACATTAACAAAACATTCTGAAATAGCACTTTAAGCTGTGCTACGCTAAGATTTGTAATAATATAACTAATAATTCTAATCAATTATTTATTATTGATTTCAAAATTTAAGTTCAAATTTAATTTTTTTTAATCTTTATAAATATTGAAATATATGGATACATCAATAATTCAATTTGGTAATTATATGGTTTATAGAAAATGTTCTTATAAATATACAGTAGACATTTCATGGATATATGACGTATTTTTTTTTTTTTTTTTTTAGTGTAACGCCAAAAACCAAAATCGATTTTTTCCAAACCCGATGTTTTTAAATAAAAATTCTTGTTTTACATCAATTCTTTTTCCTACRATTTTGAAAACTACTGGGAATTTTCAATGCATCAAGTAGATTCAATTTTTCGCCAGAAAAGATAGTGAAGTTGAAAATCGAAGCATTATTTCGATTATCAACTACGATAAGAAAGTACACAGACACTTAAAAAAAAAAAAACAAGCCACATCATTGTAAAATCAATACATCCACTCAGATTCTAAAACGAAACGTATCTATATAATATCATTATTTAACACATAAGTCAATAATCAATAAATTTTATTACTCCGTTCGTCATAATATATTGTATTTTTTTTAATAATATCAACTGTGATGCTGGTAACCACGGAGACAGTATTTATTGTAGTGACAGATGGACCATTTGGGTATTATTTGTATAGGTGATATGTATTTGTACACAGTATGGTACACACAGTTTACAACAAATACGATAATAATGTGGAAACCTCTAACACTTAGTGCCGATATTACGCTCACATAACTGACTTTTAAATTTATAGCGAATATTGTGCGACGATGTAGGTCAATTCATTATAGTAGGTCAGTTATTATTATTGAAAAATTAGGTTGGGTACACAATAATAGACTATTATTATATTTCGACAATTCCGTGTACAACCCTGACCATTGTAGAAGTTCTGCAGATATTATATTGTATTATTTCTAGTACCTATGGTATTTGAAAAATAATAGCGATGGACGTTAAAATAGAAGTCGATGATTATAATACCTACGCGTATATCTTTTATTTCAGTCCATCTATACTCTATGTCTCTATATCACATTATTTACGAGGAATCTCTGTATATAATAATCGCTACCAGGACCGTAGTAGTTAACTGAAATGACTGTGCTTTAAAATTATTGATAGTATTCGTTTGATGACAACATTACTGCCGGTGAACAACAATAACCATCTGGACTTTCTAAATAAAATACGAACAGGCACGACAAACTTGTTGCTTACCAAGACTTACACACGTTCGATGATGGTAGTATCCGATAAGGATCAGTTACAATAAAATCATATAAAATATTGTCGTTAGCGACCTTGGTTTTACTAAAAATATACTAGAATATTATGCTAAACGTAGGTTCATTCATTCGTAGTATATATTGAATACGCAAAATCACATCAAATTCATCTTAAAATAGTGTTCGAATGGTATTTTACCAAAATGAAATAATAATATTATGTTAGGTAGGCACAAACATCGAATTATATTTTTTCAAGTTGGTGTTATTCATTATTACAAAACCGATTGTATTGTGCACGAAAGATTAACATACATTCATCCACTTAAGCTATTTTAATATTTCCCTTTGCCCCGTCGTTCAATTGTTTAAAATCTGTACGGTGGGTTTTTATACTCAGGAAAAGGAAAAAAGTCTTACAAGAACAAAACAGTTTACGAGGGAGATTGGGTCGCAAACAAAAGACATGGTTTTGGCGTACTGACGAAGAAAGTCGATGACCATTTTGTATACGTTTACGAAGGACAATGGATCAATAACCGATTCGTAAGTAGTAGTAGTATTAAATGTATGGGTATATAATATTATAATGTAGGTACTTATATAGTATTATACGACTTGAACACAATACCTATTGCTGAATAGCGAATACGACAGTTTTCTCATTAGTTAAGGCACTTAAACGATCATATTTTTGCAAGTGACATACGAACGGTGTAGTACATGACTTAAAAAATCTCTAACAAGTTTACTTCCCTACCAACTTCTCTGATTTGCCTTAAGTATCGTATGTGCACTCGGGTTAGGGTAGTTTCATGAACCATGTCTGATACTATCATATATTATGTTACCTACTCAGTTTTTTTTCATTGTCTCTGGCATGGGAAATTCCCTATAGATATAAATAAATAAATAAATAAATAATCTTGAAAAATGTCGTGTATCATACACGATACTCAAGAAGAAATTGGCAAGTATAAGTAAATTATTAAGGTCTATAATTTAAATTTAGAGGTACGTGTGATACACGAGACAGTCGACTTGTTGAGGATACACATATTTTATTTTATTTAACACTGATAGGTATCGCATAATATGCAGCCAACATGCTCTCAATGTTTCATTTTATATATTTTACCCTCATTATAAAATACATTTAGTAAAATTTTTATTATTTTTTTAATATTTAAGAATTAAAATTTAGATACATCGACACTATCAAAAAAATAATCTGCTTAACAATTTGAAGTAAATATAGAGGCGGTTCTCTCTCGAAAATAAAAAAAAATCAGTTTGTTCACAGTCTCCTTAAATGACGTACAAAAATCAAAATGTTTGCAAAAACGATCTTAGAGTTTATCAAAAAATTAAAAATTAAATATACTCGATTACTTGTTGTCATATCACAGTGAAATGATTATACCACTCTGTATTTATTTCTATTGTAAATTTTTTTCGAGGAGATGGGGTTGAATGGCAAATATATCGAGACGTTTTGAACTTACCTATGTACATTTATTATTATCATTGCTCGAGACACAGCACGATTTCGAGTGCTTAGCGAATTATTTATACGTTACATTTAATTTACGTATATAATATGCAATAAACACGATGACGATAATATTATTATATCACGGCGACGATATTATTATAGTCACGTTAATCGACGGACGAGTCGTTTCGGTGTTCGCGCACAAAAAGTAGCGATTGCCGGTTTTATGCGAGCAATGGACTTTTATAATACCATAACATACAGTGTTTATTGTCGTCTTTATAAAGGCTAAAGGCAAATGGTACGAAGAGGGCGGCATTTACGATGGTAGCTTTTCGACGGCCGGTAACAGAATAAAATGCGGTTACGGGACCATGCTGTGGAACGACGGTGCCGTATACCGAGGTCATTGGCGAAACAACGAATACGACGGCCGAGGAAAGCTCACAGAAGGTACGAACTGCATTGCATTATGTCATTTATAACTATACATATTACCTACATTTATACAAGGTGTTTAATTTATCACCAAACTGCAGTTCTCCTATGTGTTTTGAAAAATAATTGTAGAAAAATTATATTAATTCTTACTATTTGCTAATCGTTAGGTACCAGCTGTATCGAATTATACTTATAGTATTTTACTTTTTTGAACAATATGTTATTAATTTTAAATGAGAATATTTTTTTCGAATATTTTTATTCTTAAAAATATAATTTCGATCTAATTGTCAATAAGTTATACGATAAGTACAAGTATGTACAGCTTTTTGCTTTGATGAGCACATGACATACTTCCGCGAGTGCACTCAATTCCACTCGTATAGTCGTATAAAATGTAAATGCTTACAACTAGACCACGAATTATATGCATTTGCATATGCAGTTATGCAAATTCATATAATAGCCTTTTTCTACAAGAAATGCATATTTCATTGGTTTGTGGCGTAAAGGTCATATTGCATAAATAATTGCTGTTTTTACATGAAATGAATTTGAAAGTTTATCACTGTCGACCGGAAGAGTTTCTAGCCGTCGTTATCCTAGCTGATCTCGTGAACTTCGTTGCCCTTCAAAAAATGTAAATTGTGATTGTTCAACTCATTTTGGGTGTAACTTGCTGTAGTAAGTGCAACTCGGCACTCTGATAAGCTTTCTGACTACGTCGGATCGCAGACGACGGTGATAAGCGGCTATAAGTGCAACTCAGCTACCTTGGTAGGCATAATGTGTGGAATTATATTTGATGTAAACTTGTACTTGATATGCCCGATTAGCTAATGGCAACCAATAATAAATAAATACTATTACTGATAATATTAGTTTTTACCGTAACCAATAGCGACCATTTATAAACAACATTTCCATCGTAAATCTTGAAATTTCTGTTTGAGCACCTCTCCGGGTTCCTATCGGTTGTAACGTGATATTATATAGCCTTAAGCTTTTCTCAATAAATTGACTACCCAACACAAAAAAAAAAAATTCAATTCGAACTAGTAGTTCTTGAGATTCAAACAAACAAATTCTTAAACTTTATAATTATGATATAGCTAAGTGAATCATAATTATAGAGTTTTAATAAAATAATATTATATTATCTTTAATCGTTTGCACATGACGCGCCCACATTAACAGCCAGTAACATTCATTTGAAAAATTCGTTCCTAAATTCTGTAGTTTTGTGAAAAAATACTGCATAAAAAAAATTACAAACCAGACTAATCCACTTTAACGAAAAACTTACGTGGCAGACGCTTACATAAAATATGTCTTGGAGCAAATCAAGAGCAATATTGGAAAAAACTTGATTATAATTTTGGTATATGACTATAGAGACACAGAGTAGGTACATATTCATGTTGCAAATCGCGAAATTATTTATTAGAAAACCAACCCCAAACCTTTCTTTTACTGAGTTCTACACACATCATTACTTCTAATCAATCGACTGTGACTTTACATAAATTATGTAATCATCTCGTCCTTAAATGAGTTAATTATGTACGACAAATCAACTATATTGTTAACAATAACTTTTATTAATTTAATTAATAATGTTTGGTCTACTATCTACTAGATCCTATACATCATGTACATTTTCAAATTAAAACGAATACATTAATAAAAAGAATCAAATTATGAAAACTGCATTTTAGGTGCATATTTCAACATTATATATTCATAAATTCAGGCTTTAAAGTTGCATATCTGCATTTTTGCATAATATTGTTATAATCGAATTTTTTCTACTGCATATAATTATGCACAGTAATGCAGTATTAACTTCAGGGTATATTTATAAAAATAATAACTAACTGGTTCGATGTGTGTAAACATTTTTTTTTTTTATTCAAAAAATATATTTACAATTTATACTACTGGTACCTATAATGAGTAAGTGTGGTCACTTAATATAATAGTTGACATATTAAGTAACATTAATTGTAGGAAGGCTCCCCCAGCAGTGCCACCTAACAAAAAATTGCCTATGAATCATAAATATGTTTTTGATAATAAGTATCTATGACAACTAAACACTTACGACAAATCGGTCCGACACAAAAAAACTGTATCCAGTCCAAAAATCTATTTATTTTAATATGAAATAAGAGAACCTATAATATGGATTCATCGTAAACAATATCACAAATTTGGTACCAGCGATAATGCATAATATAAAAGTTACCAAATAATTATTTTTTAACTGTACAACATTAATAAATTATAATTTATTGCATTGTATTAACAAACTTTTAGAAACTAACTTTTTTAGTTACAAAATAATCATCAAATATTTATTTTTTTTTTTTATTGATCTTAATAGCACCACTACGGCTGGTAGCATTTTGTAGGTGGGTTTCGGTTGTCTGAGAGGAACGCGTGTATGTGGAGCGAGGATTCGTAATCAAAACTAGTGACACCGACCGATGCTTGTGAGTGACTGAGGCCAACCACCGAGACCCACCGTCGTATATTATAATATATACCCACTTGCTATATAAAAGTATAATATTATTGTTATTATTAATGCGGCAGTATCAATTTTTATTTTTTGTTTACGAAATATGAAACTTTATAATTATACACGTCTTACAGTGAACGGTAACGTTTACGATGGACTATGGAGAAATGGTTTGAGACACGGTGAAGGCGTGTACGTGTTCAAAGACAAAGGTCAATTTATGGAGGGCGTTTGGATCGGTGGAGAGCTGAAACTCAGCACCGTCAGATATGTCGACGAACCGGACATTGCTCGAACACATTATGTGATGCCCGAGGTATAATAGGCATAATATTATTATTATTTTTGTATGGAAAAAAACCGTGTTTGTCCTTATGTTATAAATGTTTAAAACAGCGGAGATTAAACAGGACTTATATAGTAATAGTATCGTATTCTCTGTTAATATAGATTTCAAAATCTGACGAGAAAAGTATACGAGAAGCGTACGAGTACACGAAATCGGAAACGCTTAAAAACCTGTGAAAAATATCGAAATTGTTGTGAAAATTATAAACTTTATATAATAATATTGTGTTTTGAGTATAATATTATAATGTATGCGGTATGATATAACAATCTACCGTAGTATATTGTGTACTACCGAAGGGTAGGGGGCAGTGTCAAAATCGTCTGGCTGAGCGTGAATAATTTTTACGTTTTTTATGCGATCCGACAATGCAGTCGAGAAATGCTATGTCGTTTCGGTTGCTCCCATTCAGAAGGACAGTTTTACGAGTTTGCCAAATAATAAGGATAATACATTAAGCACAGTAGATTTAAACTAGGAATCCCGAATCGGTATCCGAATATTTCGGTTCAGCTCCTTTTGTTAAGCTTGATGAAGTATCCCGGCGATTAAACATTGTTCGAGGGTAACTACAGTAAGTATATGGTTGTGTGATCAGGGTTTCCAACGATATGGTTGTACCTACTAAGGAAATTATTATAACATATTATAATATGCAAATGTAAGACTTCCTTAGTAATTATTACACGTCTTATATAATATACATATACATAATGATAAATTAGTGTAAGCCTATAAGCTCATTATTTAGATAACTTTTTTTGAAAAGATTGTATCACATAATTTGACTCAAACATAATTTTTGAAAAAAATTATACTTTTTAAATTTGTTATTAGGAAGTCTTATGTTATTTAATTTTTTGAACTACAACATCAGTATTCGATTTCATATTCCAAAGGAGTATAATATTTTTAGAATTATTTAGATACATACGAATCGAAGAGTATATAGTTACTGAATCTCCGGACAATACGTCGATGCACCTACTATAGTTTATTCAACAAAATTAATTTTTATGTAGCAGGCAATGTAAAATTCTGTAACTGTGTAAGTATAATTACTTATGTTCACTATACATACAAATGTCGTGTTAATTGTGTGAAGCCGCCGGGCTAAGAAGTAGTTATCTTGCAAGGATGCCGTGTTTATCCAATGTAGATCCGTCCTTTTTAGAGTTTTTGTTATTTATATAAAACATAAATTGTGTTCTGTGTCTCTTACACTATTATAATTTTTTATTTTATCTCTTAGATTTACATAATTATTGTCAATTTCGTCCAATTAATATAGTTTTATTATTATGAGCCACGGTAAATTTAGGCTTCGGCCCGTTAAAAAATAATTACAATAAATAATTTGTAAGTAATTACTAATTTTGATGAGTAGAGTAGTGGAATAGCATTTTTTAGTGTACCCATCTACTGTCAACGTTTAATTTTAATGATTCAATGTGATCCGAAAAATATAAAATTTAGAATATAAAATAAAAATAATGTTCTTACTTACTTATTATTAAAAAAATTAAAAAACAATGTCGATAAATAATTGTAAAAAATATTGTCATCAAATATTATGAAAAATTAATATTTAAAAATAAAATTATATATTTTTTAAATAACAATCCATACGGTGTAAGTATTATTATTTTTTTGTTTACAACATACACCAATTGTTCAACTTTATACAACTTTATACACAATTTACTTTAAAATAAACTTTATTAATCAAAGTAGCATGATTATAATTACAAAAATAATATCATTAACTGTAGCAATTAATAATTATAAGCTCATAAACGATAATCAGCTATTACTAACTAAAACAAATTTTAAATTATTTGCATATTATTTTATATAATAAAACGCTTATATTATATTCATGATATTCTACTTTGTTGTACTCAGTGAACGCTTTCCACAAAACATTAATTATTAATCATTTTATTCAGTCCAGCATAGACCATTTGCTCGATATATCACAAGTATGATTATTCAATGAATTTCAATAAAACAATTATACTATTATTATTATAAATTAATATTATCATCACACGGCGTGTTGAATAGGCAATTCTGGTACATCGATGTCGCGGATTGTGGATACAATTTATTTTTCCGGTAATACCTACGTGTTATTATGCAATATTTTACCTCAAATAATATAGTCATTATAGTGTAACTAATTACAATTAAAAGGTAGGTTTTGTGTAATTTGTTACATATTTTATTCAAGTACATATAGCTATTATTTATATTTTTCAGTATAATATTATAATATTATTTTCGCTTAACGTGGCTTTAAATATTGCAAAATTTAAAATATATTGTTCAACTTTTTAAGTTGAACGTTTATATTTTTATATACAACCATAATATAATGAAAACGTAGATGGTTATCACTCATCAACGCTTACCAAATATTATTATTTCATTTATAACTTTGAAGTTATTGTTCGTTGGTAATATTATTCGTCGAACAAACGTTTGGTGTATGGACATTTTGCAAGTTTCTCGAGATAAACATCGAACACATCATTGTTCGGACTGTGTTTTTCACGGTTAAAATACGGGTTTTTTGTTTTCATTGTTCGAGGATGAACTAAAGGGTTGAATGATTACTTAAATGAACCGCTGGACGTAGTCACGATGTAATGACGGAATACTGATGTTTCAATCTGAAAGGATGGTCGAAAATCCATTGATAAATGATAACAATATTATAAATGGACTAATATTTTTCGCACAAAGCTATCACTAGATTATTATCCATCACCTTGTATAATTGAGTATTTAGAAGGTATCATTTATCAAGATACTATATCAATATCTATTACGAATACCTACAGAATTTTCATTATATTATTGTTGTAATTTTAATTTAATTAAAATATTTAGACATTGTTGATTGCGAGTGAAGTATAAAAGATATCATAGTTTTTTATTTTACAATACCTATTATGTTGATAATTTATTTATTAATTTACTAGCTGAATTAATTGTCATTGGCGGGTTTATGTATTGTTGTTTCTGGTAAGATTAAATATTGACTAGATATTTAATATATACCTTGATATAATATATTATAATATTTAATATTATATAATAGATATCCTGGATATTTTTGTCTGTGAATTATTCTTTTATAGTTTTTACAACAGTACTTAATTCGGTCGGCAAAGTAATATTTTCTTCATATTACGGATATTTTCCATCTCCTATTTTTAAGAGTAACTCTGAAAACTGCTTAGCAGCAGTCCTGTCCCCTTTTAAATGTATTTGCATATTTATAAGAAACTTTTTTCTATTTGAGACCTCAAATATGAAAACTTGATGCATGCTGCAATTTCATTAGCTCAAGTTCTTCTTGTAACGACTGGTAGAGTTTATCGAAAATCTCCAGCTAACAGTACCGTGACTCCTCCCATCAATAAATTCGAATTTTTCAGATCCTTCAGACAGTTTTTTATGCTTTAAATCTTTTCTTATGAGACATTGGACTTTCATCCCAAACTATAAGCTTGCATTTTTTAAGAACTTCCACCACATTTGATGTGAATTTACTTTTTACTGCGAATATATCTACACCAAATTTAGCATAAAGATTATTATTATAATACATTTCAAATACATATGGGAAAATAGTTCCAGTTGCAAACAATTCGCAGTAACCACCGTAGACAGTAGGATTGCCCATATCACACGAATAGCAGTGGAAAAGTTGTCACCGTATGAATTGTAAAACATATTAATAAAGGTATTCCAATTATCAGAGACATAAGCAAAAATTGTATTTCGGATCTCCTGGCATCTTTCTTGAGTGTTAAGCAAATGAAAGGAAATTGAAGGGAAAAAGCAGGCATCATCACCGATAATTGGTACAACTATTTGAGATGTCAACATTCCATTCACAGTAATTTCTACAATAGATGGCATTTTTTATAAATGAAAGTGAAAATAACTGAACGAAAAATAATATCCTATGTCCATATTATATTGCCAATGACAACCTCTAATCAATAATAATAATCTATATATATAAAGAAATTTGTCCTTCCGAGGGATCAACGTAGAGCCCAAACCACAAGGCGGATCTGGTTGAAATTTTCAGGATGGATTAATATTATAATTTCACAGTGCTTTAAGAAAGGATTTTTGGAAATTCAACCACTAAATGTTAAATTAAGTGGTTGTAAGTATACAACAGTGGCGCCATCTATCAAGCAATAAATATCTAACCTTAATTTTTATTATTATTCAATATTTATTTATTTATATTATTAAATTATTATTAATATTATTATTGATATACGTTGATCCCTTAGGAGGACAAATTCCTTTATATATACAGATTTCTGATTGGGAACGATGAATGTTGCATGATGGTTATTATTATTTTTATATCTGTCATCATCATTTGGGGCAGTAAAAATGCTTTGATATTCAACTTTGAAGGGGATATTTACTAGAAAATTGAATCTAGTTCGTAAAAATTTAGTACTAATACAATTTACTAATCGTAGCTATGATTTTTACATAATATATTAAAAAAAATATATAATAATATATAATGTATAATCGGATGAATTATGAAAATCGTCCATTATTTACTCAATGTCAATGACGGATCATAATAATATTACTGTATTATTATGATATATGTACCTATTTTAAGTGAAACCAGGTATCTTGACCGTAACCTACGACGACGATGACGACGACTACTACTCTTATAGACACTGCCTCTAGAATAACGGTCGTCAAGCAATACTTAGAATGGATGGTTATTATATTAGTAACACCGGAAGCATCCACCGCCAGACTTATCTCGCGCACGCGTGTGCACTAGGTCTAACAATATAATATATAGTACCATAAAATACATAATACGTCGTCCGCTACCCGCAGGTTAGTACGCATCGGCTCTCCGAAACCCCATTAAGTATACAACATATAATATATTTAGTGTATAGTGAGTACGCAGTAAGTATATGTATATTATATAGCAGCAACAGAAGCGGTGCGTAATCCCTCAGAATCGTATACTTATTGTTTACGACCAAATTAGTATTGCGCCGTTGGTAGCCCGAGCGGTGTGTTTGCTTGTGTGTGTGTTTGCGTGTGTGTGGGTGTTATGAGTTATATAACAGAATAACGTGTGATAGTGTTATTATAGAAATATGCCCGAGGCTATAGAATATATTATATTAAGGACTATTTTGGGATGCAAGGCTGTGGGGGCACATCTCAAACACGAAACCGGATATCCTTCCTCCCAACTAGACATACGATTACAGTGATCCGTTTTTTTAACATATTCTATTATTATTATATTACATATCATCATCACAATAATATTTTAATTATTACAAACTTTGATACACACATTATATAACATAATAATATCATGCTTAAATGTATTATCCGCTCAACACCGTAAAGTGTGTACAATGGTACATAGTTTTATATACATTTACACGCCAATCACTCACTAAGCTAGTCAATATTTTTCTGGAAATCGTGACTTCTGTTGATGCGACTATCCTCAATTCTCCATACACATTATTCTAATAATCAAATATAATATTAGGTACCTAACTGGATGCACGTAATAGTATAAAACAGGCATGGGCTCATAAAATACTGAACTGTTAGAAAACCAATAACTACGTTAATATTTTAATTTCACAACCAGTTATGAAAAATATGTTTTTGTATAATCAAATTCCATTTTATTCCAAATATGTATGCACATGTAAGCATTGATATATTTACAGTATATTGTATGGATTGTATTTTTCAATCGCTTGTAATGAAAGTACCAATATTGGTGGTACAGCTCGGTTAGCCTTAATTTTTCGTGCTTGCGATATGGAATTTAATATTTTTGAAGAGTCATTGGAAATTATACATATATATGATACTATTACAAGAGAGGATATATTAGTTTCTGTTTTTTAACTCTTGAAAAATATCATTTGCCTTTTTGCGAAGTTATCTTCTGTGGCTACAGATGGAGGTCCTTCCATGACGGGGAAAAATAAAGAATTCGTTGAAAGATAGCAAAAAAAGCGAATGAAATCTTGAACTTACAATACATAGGGACACATTATATTATATATCAAGAGATTTTATGTACAAAAGTTATTAATATGACACATGTACCTAATAAGACCTGTAAAACAAAACATTGTCAATTTTATGAAATCTCGTGGTTTGAACCAAAGACAATTTTCTATTTTTTAAACGATTTAGAAAGCGAGTATTCAGGTTTACCATACTTTACAGAAGTACGATGGTTATCATACTTCACTGTATTGGAAAGATTCTGGATGTTAAACGATGCCATACAAATATTTTTAGATTCTAAAGACAAGACGTCAACCTTTTATCGGATCCAATGTGGTCATAAGACCTATCCTTCATGGTCAATAATATAACAAAGCACTTGTCGAATTTAAAGTTAAAACTACAAGGCAAAAATAAAATTATAACAGCCATTAATGGCCATGTTAAGGCTTTCAAATGCAAATTAGATATATTTAAAATGAATTACAAAATTAAGATTTAACGCATTGCCCAACTTGCTTAATAGTAAGTAAGTTGTATACCGCGAGTATAAGTAATAATGAACCAATTTCCTACAAAAAATATTCAGAAAAATTATATGTTGAAGACTGAATTTGAAAATAGATTTCAAGATTTCAAATATTTAGAAAACGATTTTTCCTTGTTCACGTCTCCTTTTCAATAGAATGGAACTGATTGAGATTCAAAATAATTCAAATTTAAAAAAAAAAATATTTAAATACAAATCTTTGGCGTGGGCAACGTCGAGCGGGACAACTAGTATTTTATTTAAACTATTAAGGCTATTATGTATATTTCACTATTTTTAATAATTCCCATAACAATGTAATATGCAATTAAAATATTTTTAAGGGAAGATTGGACTAGATTGATGGCCCACGAAACCGAGCCTCTACTCCTTAATCCTAGTTTGAATATGACCCTGGATTTGGTTGCTTATTTATAATAATTTATTTTATTATTATGACTATTGTTTATACCGGTTAGTTACACGCACACCACTGCATAATAATTATTATTAAATGCTGCTACGTTAGAATAGTAGATGAGGGTTGGCGTGAACCAGCGCAAAGGGCGACAGCGCGACTACCGAAGATTAGAGAGTTACGCTACAGCAGCAGTAAACATTACTATTAAGGGGTACTTGAGGTGGATAGTTTAAATTTAGTACACCCAGCCGGGTCAGTCCCGGAGTGATAACAAATTAAGAAAATACATTTTTTTTACCGTCATAATTATTATCTCATCACTATTATCATATTATATTATCATCAATTAACTATGATTAAGCCTGCACCTACTCATATGAAAATTTAAAATTTTGAACATTTGTTTAGGGTTCTACTGCGAGGAAAACATAAATTGTTTTTAAGAGATATATATGTCGTATACGCACTTTTCAGTGATATACCTCTATCGACACTAGAATTACCAAAATACTATAAATCAACCGGTTACAGTTTGGCTCTCCATACTTCGATATCTCTACCTTACTGTTTAGACTTTCAATCTTCAACGACCATAAATTAACCGGTTACAGATCAGATTGAAAGAATACAATTAACGTCGGACTACTTTCACCGTTTAAACCTTAAATCGTCAACGACCATAAATTAACCGGTTACAGATTAGATTTAAGGAGTACGTAGAATTGTGTGGCTACTCAAACAAAACATACAATTTTCTGGTCGGAAACACTTTTTATTAACTTATATAAACAAACATAAAATTAACAATCAAACGTGTCTCGCTGTATTGACATACCACGACTGCGCTCACTTACTATATTCTTTTCGCCTTATATCTATTTTACAATTTAGCTGCCTCAGCATATTTGCTTCCCTGGCCTACTCTACAAATATTATTATTATTTTGTTAATATACATAGTCACCTATTACTACATATATTAATATGTCTCTAAGCGTTTATAACTTGTAAATCATATTAGTAGATTATATGCTATTGGTCTTTTCAACATAGATATATTTATTGGCTGGGTATAACCGATTCTAATATTTATGACCGATTTAGCCAGAGAAACGCAAGACAAAAAAAAAATTAATTCCTAGTAAAATGTAGCTTTATTGCTACATTACACTGTTATCTAGCTTTACTAGATGGTTTTCCACTGCATTATACCCAAAAACATCTCTATGATTCCTCAATTTTCATTGTAGTGGACAAATATCGAGTAAGTACCTAGCGTGTTACAGTTTTTATTGTGTGGTTCTTGGGAGTGCAGTATGATAATGTACATCGAAATCAGTGTTGTGAAACAAAAAAAATCACAAAAGAAAATTATGTCGGAGATTACAACACGTTCTTGATCACATCATATCGTTGGCATAAATATACAGATTATCGTACACAATAATTAGTCAGTAGGTATTATAGGTATGGGGTGCTAGCAGCCGAGCAGGCATTGTGTTATAATTGTAAATCTATTGTACTTAATAATACTCTATCATAGTAATGTTTTAGGTACCTACTAAGTACATTTAAATAATTGAACCAGCTGAGAGTAGTATGACCATCATCTTACTCGATACGCGTGAATGCGTTATCACTGTTCATTGGACATTATAATATTATTATTATCATCGTATTCGAGTGTGCAGGCGATGACACTCTTCCTGTTGTGTACATTTTATAATATAATATATATATATTAGTGGCGGGTAAAACTCAGAAATATAGTTTTGAACCAAACCTTTTAGTAGGTTGTTGAACCGAATTTTTTAATCGTATGTCGAACTGAACACGAACCGAATAATTCAAAGTGATGTCGAACTCAAACCGAAATATATGTTCAACATCGACGCGAACTTGTACCAAAAATGTTGTTTAATATCAAACTAAACTCGAACCGAGCTTTTGAATTAAATTATTACGACTCAAACTTTTTAATTTTATGTCAAACCAAAATATAAAATATAAAACATTTATTACTCGAAGCGTATGACGTGTTAAGATTTTTTTGGTGTTGGTTTATTTCTTTTGAGTTTAGATTAGTAAAGTTATTGCATTTTAAACTTTTTGTTCGATTTCAGTTCGGTTAGGTTTTTTTAAAACTAGGTTCGACTTCTGAACTGGAACCGAACACCTAAGATTAGTTCAATTTTTTGAAATTCAAACAGTCTCTAATATATTGTATGTCTATTTGGTTTGTGGCATTCAGGTTTAGACCATCGATTTAAACGGATAATGGTAATTATATTTGATAATTGTTGGAATTACGTATTAGTCACTACCACGGTAATGATACGTGGATTGGTTTTCGGTTACAAATTTAATCAGTTCAAATGATCATCCATTTTTTGTGATTATGATTAATAATGATTAACGAGAAGTGAATACCTACCTATATGATGCCGTGTGTGCAATTATTGTTCTGATCATAACGAAAGTATTACTGCGCATTGTATGTGGTTTATGGGCTTACACAAAATATTTTCTTGATTTATCATACAAAACTTATTGGATGATCGGGTGAATAGTAAGAGTCGTATACGACATTTAATTTTAAATATAAATAATTTTACGTTATGCGAGTGAAGTAAGTTCTGAATACCTGTTTGGTTATTTATTTTATTTAAACATTATCAGGCTTTGGTCGAAGTTTTAAAAAGATTCTATCAATCGATTTGAAATTCAATTTAGTCGGTTATTTGAACACTCGTTTTCTGTATATTTAGTAGGTACGACTTTTTTAAAAACGTTCTTAAACCATTATACAACACAAGAAAATAAAAGGATGGTATTTCAGTTTACATACAGTTCTTCATATTATAATAATCTCAAACAGGCATGTATAGGATAAATATACTATTTTTTTTTTATAATTTATATTTCCCGGTGCTAAAATTTTAATTTTTCTATAAATTTAATAAAACAAAAACGTAACATGTCTGTCACCCACTCAAAATCAGCAAACATGATGAATACAAACATAAAAATCGTGTTTTTAATTAATGTTTAGATACCTACATCGCGTAATGATAATATATTAACAATATTATACCGGTGGTTAGCTGTAAAATTATAAAACACTAAAAAGCCCACGGAGAATAATGATTATCAGACGATGTCAAAACGCGAACTCTGGGGGCAATCAGATCCAATTACTTCAGTAATGTTCGATGTACATATGCACGAAACAGTATAAAATTTACAACACTGTTGCAACTGCATGGGTCGAATCGGAAAAAAATAATTATAAGATTACTCAAAATTGGTTTTTTCGGTCCTCCCAGAATATAGTATAATGCAATAAATTATTTTAGAATTCTATTACACCATTGGGAAATCGCCGTATTTTACGACGATTCCCGATGAATCACACACGCAATATGTTTTAATCAATTACGTTTTCCGAGTAATATTGTCCTATCGAGTGCGCTTTTTGGGGCATGACTGACGTTTATTTTCTTTCTGGAAACTTTTTAACAAGGTAACTATATTATGCAATTCGTATTTTTTGGTCACCGACGGTGTATTCGCATATTATTGCGGACGATGTTGTGAATATATTTCCACTGAATTTAACGAATTATTTGGTAAGCCGTTACAATAAGTAATAACAATGGAACAATAACAACCAACAGACGTCGGTTTAATATAAGTATAATAATATGTACTCATGACAGCTCAAAACCTTACGTTATAGTCCAAAAGACGTATTTATTAGTAGGTACATAAGAATTACGATTTATTCAAAGGTATAATAATATGTATCCAATTTGCTGAGGTGTTCATCAACCAATAGTATGGATTAAACTACCATAGTCAAATACTCAAACGTGCATTTTTCTTGTCGAGTTGCAGATTCAGGAGTATTTTAGCCTAAAAGTTTAAAAAGTAGGAAGTTAGTAACCGGTCTGCAGTACGGTACGAATCAATATTTTTTTATCGATATTTATTGAAAATAACGTCAAAAACATCAAATGTCTATGAATAGCTCAACAAGTGTTAATATAATATTTTTAAAATTGTATAAAACGTGCAGAAAACTATAATATAAATATTTTGTGAAAATGTCAAGTATTTATGTAATTTCGAATTTGATTTATAATAAAATAAGATATTCGTTTGATGATAGAAATCATTATTTCCGCATGAACGTCCAATTTCGTCAACATTTATACTTCAAACGTTCAAACGCAAATAAAAATGATTGTAGATTTATACTCAATTTTTTTTATAATTTCAGCAATAACAACTCACTAGAAACTTTGTAATACAGCTTCAATTTCGTATGACCACGCGAGACGTGCAACGACATTCTTTAGCTAATTTCCTTTCACACGTGGTCATATTATATACGTCACAACATCGTAATGTTTATGTATAAAATTGAGAATTTGTGAGTTTTATTATTATTTGGCGAGGACGATAAAAAATATGTTTTCCACTCCACTGCGTTTCACGACCGAAAATGATATTAAAACGAGCGTTATTTTTTAATTTTTATTTTCACAATTGTTTTTATTGCCACCGCCGTGAGTTTTAAACGTTACGGCCCCTCACGTAACAGTAGGTTTACGGCGTAACTTCAACTGTACACAATATAATATTATACATATATACACACATAATGTTTTGTTTGTATAAAATATATAATATTCTACGCGAATACAATACACATATGAGTATAAAATTATGTAGTATACGTAAATATATACTCCACGTGTGTGTGTGTGTGTGTGTGTGTGTGTGTGTTTGTAATCGCACATAAATCCACCGCCGCTACCGCCGTTGTGGGGGCTTAAAACGGTAATAAATGACTAATGCTGCACGCGCTTATATATACATGTTCATGTTTTCGTCGCGTGATAAATAATCGCAAGAGGCAACAGAATTTCTCACTATTAAACTTGTCGGAGGGCCCGTTTTCAATCGTCCGCTGTTTTTAATTTCACACGATTATTCACTGGTAATAGCGTTAAAAAATATATATAATATAGCCTTTCGTCACGGCCTCAATTTTCAACTAAATATAGTAAATTAATCATTTATGCGAATCGTCGGATGCGAGCGGTGGAGTAGTATACGCTTGGGGCCAACAGTAACACACACACATAACCACCAAAATAACAAACTCATGTACGCGAAAAGAATTTTGAGAGACAGGGAGGGAGAGAGAGGGAGAGATAGAGAAAGATAGAGTGAGAGAGAAAGATAGGGAGTGAAAGAGAAACCTTTCCCATAACCACTTACTGAGGGACACATTCAGCAGAACTACGGGCCCTTTCATATATATATATATATAGGTGCGCTTTTTCTCGTTGATATTACCAATTAATTTCGAAAACATTGACGAAATTCCGAGGCACTATTACATGTTTTTGCTCTCTTTTATAATTAGTTTTAACGGTCCAAAGAAATTTTAATTAAATTAAATTTTCTATTGGATGTGCCACCTCCCCGTGTAGAATCCCCTTCTATCGCCATCACCCTTTACGAATAATCCAACAACAACAACAACAATTCAAATTATAGGTATCGATGATTTTTACCTTGGATTTTTTTTTTCAGTAATCGAGTTTTGTTTTTCTTCGGCTCAATTAAATTCATACACCAATTACCTATACCTACCAAAACCGTTCAACTTATTAAAACTATTTATACGAGTCTGGGTGATTATATTAAAATGTTCGCTGTTATTTACACACGCACCTAATGCATTTCGAATTTGAATTATTCTGCTTTCAACAATAGTATATAATGGCATATACTTTAATAGTATTTGGTATATAATAGTACTACTATGGAGAAGTACTGCTTCTATATCTGATTAATTTACATTGAAATTTATTATAAATGTTCAATGCTTCCATTTTCAAATTAATATATTTTAATTGATTATTTTTTAATTTAAATTGACTGATGCTGTTTGGGGGGCAACCTGATTGTGGCAGCCGTACCACTCGACGGCGTAGCACAGATATGACCGTCAGGTATTGCCTGCGCTCGAACTATACAGCTAGCTCAGGGTAATTGCCGTGCTATGGTAGTGGACTGTAAGGCGGAAACGATAGTAGGAAAATAGATGACAGTAAAAATTTAGTAGTTTTTGTGTGACAATATTATGACATATTTTGATATATTTGCATATTTGTAATATATTTGGTAAACATAACAATTAAAGTATTCACTAACTAACTGCACATTTTTGATAATTAATATTATAATATAAAATCTTATAAATTAAAAAAAAAAATTATAACATGTCAAAAAAATTAGGCAGTATTTACTAAATGTTTTGAAATTCCGACAGCATTGCACGATGGTCTTCAGTACAACTTACGCCTTTGCGTTCCACATAATTCGATCGATTCCGATTTCGTTTCATAAGGTCCGAACGGAATCATAATGAACTCAAATGGCTAATACTTACACAAACTAAGTACAACCTTATGCACTATGATTAAATACATTTATTTAAAAATTGGTAATAAACATTTTTATAAAAACGCTACACTTACCTGTATAGCATATTTTCACAGCGACTATGAACAAATTGAATTATTACGACGTCATTGTTGTTACGTTAAGACAAAAGTAATACATATTCTGTGAACGAAGTGGTAGCAATTTGCTTCGTGGAATTTACAGTACCCAGTAATAGATATTATACGATCAACGATTTTTTTAAATAAAATATCAAATTAAAGAATTTGTTTATATAAATAAAATAAACACTCTGCGAAGAGATTTTAAAGTTATAATCTAGAAATGTTGTGCTCTTTTTGTCCGAGCTGAGCAATTCCAATGAATATTTAAGTTATTCCTTACCTACTTGCGACATAATAATATTATGTACTTCGTTACGTATATTTGCAATTAGACACGAGCCAGTTCATTGGTTATTTGATTATTCTAGATTATACGTAATACACTCTGTATAAAATAGTACCTACCTAACTATATATATATTTACATATTTAGTTTTTTTTAAATTTGCAATGTAAAATATCGCAAAGTAAAGTAAAAGTTGAACACAGATAGAGATAATATCACAAATAGGAAATATTCTACGAAAATTAATGATAATAAAAAAAAGAATAATTTAATTTTTAGAAATATTTATGTTATAATCATATTTTTTAAACAAATGAGTACCAATTATAATAAACAATAACAAGTTTGATATATTTAATTTTTAAATTGCAGATCCATTGAATCGAGCATAGTATAAAATGTATTAATTTGAGTTAACTTTTAATAACATTTTACCATATATAATATAATATTATTTTAAAACGATTAAAGTACCATCGACGATACTAAAACACGTACTTTTGGGCACTGCTCGTCACCGTTTCCAGTGTTTCATCATTTATAATATACTTACATAATTTATGAGCACATTGTTCAAAGATGTCTGAGCACTTGACATGTAAAAGCCGACTCCGTTCGCTATACCGAAAAACCAATATTTGTATGGCAAATTGTTTATTGTGTATTATATACATTATACATACATATTAGTACAGTGTTTAATATTATATTGTGTATAACGGTGGTGAAACATAATATAATATTTTTAGTTTCCGTGTATGTTTACACCGAAATGTCGACGTTGTATTTTTATTTGATATTTAGAAATTTTTTTTACTTTTAACGTAATGAAGGCAAAATTGTATTTTATAATAAATACGGGGGTGGAAGAAAAAAAAATGAATTCTCTCTTGGGACTTTTAATGTAATCTCGTACAGTTCAATGGAATTCTGCAAGACGATGTTCGCGTCGCACGTCCCTCATACGAGCACTGTCAAAATAGTTTTCCCTGTGGAATTCGGTCTCACTAATTCAAAAAGGAAACCGATCATTGAACAGGAAAAAAGAATCGACGACTTGTCAGGACGGGGTAAAAAAGAAAAAAAAAATATTCTTCAAAAATACATGGGACATTCTTGCATTTTATTTTATTTATTTTTTCGTTTTCAAAAGGTTGCCTCCCTGGCTAAAGAAAAGTATTTCGTAACTCATTCACTCAAACCAGTGGACTGTAAACTTATTGTTATATCGAATGCTCTCCCGAATCCTACTGCTGCCGGACAGAGTTGTGTAGGTTCGCAACACTTTCCTATAGAAGATAAGGAATATTCAACTCTGGGCTTCTATTTTACCGTATGATGATCAATTATTATTCATAACACAACATCATAACTTCGTTGAAACGATTTTATTTTGTGTTTCAATGTTACAATAATTAATTCAAAGACCATAACATTATTTAAATCGGCGATATAGTTAGTGATATCTTAACGGTTATATTTTAATCTATCAAACCAACTGGAATGTTGTGGCAATATTTATCTTAAAAATTAAATAAGCTTCAAAATCCATAATTTAGTGTTGTTATAATATTATAATAACGGACACTATGAATAGATTTTAAATTGATTCACAGAAGTTAAGGACCAGAAAAAAAAAA
>WHPZ01585683.1:0-14813 GCA_016617965.1 Macrosiphum rosae
CAGTTTTTAACAAATTTTGAAGAGTTACATGTTTACTGTTCGAAAATATAAATCCAACCAACCACATTGAAAGTAATTATAATGTCAGTAATGTATAGTAAAGATAAATATTAAATTTCAAATACGATTAATTTATAAATATTCAGCGTGAGTAGTAAGCAGCTATCAAAGTGACCAAACTGACCGTGTTTGATCACTCCTACAAATTTTCTGAAAATTAAATGTTTATTTTTAGATCCGATTATGGTATATTATGGATTAATAACGAAAACCGTCTGATTCCAGACTTATAATAGACGTCTAATAATAATATTACTATAGTGATTAATGTGTCCAAAACTTATTTGGCCGCTGAAAAACATCCATATATTAGGTACTTTTATATAATATTTTGTAGTTATTTTCATTTCAAGTTATTTCTCTCCCACACTGCGTAGTTCAATTTATTATTTTTATATTAATAAATAATGCATATTTTAGTGATCACCACTTGATTTGTTTCTAGATATCTACTATATTATTATTTTCCTGATGGCGTTTAACATTTTGTTTGCGCAAATCCTACGTGCTGTAAGGTAAACAACACGTGCAGCCATTTTATAAATCGACAACAATAATAATAATATCATAATATGGATTTACCTAACCAAACACAATCATGTTATTGACAATCATGTTTTGATAATTGCTTTGAATAACTATATATTATTATATTACATATTATTTGTTAATATTAACAGGAAATTTGAATATCGAGTATGCACAAATTGTTTTTGGAATTAATGGTTTTGTCTATAAAATTGATGGGTTGTTGTCGATTTATGTACTTTTTACTATTTTGGATTGTTTTACAATTTCGAGGAAGTAATGTTTTATAATATTCAGCAGTATTGATAAAACCGTATAAAACGGCTTTGTAGTTTGAACAGCTCTCGTTCAAAATGGAAAAAATGATATCCATTTCAAAATACAATTATTATTACCATAGACACTAATTTTATTTAAATGCTAGTGGTATTTTCATTTTACGCCTAGTACCAGTATAAATATTTTGCGAATTGCGGTAGTCCTAAATACGCAGGTTTATTGTTTCCGTGAAGTTATTTAAATTTTATAATTTATCGTATTTTTAAAAAAACAGACAACTGTTTGTACCTATTATACGAATTGTTGTAAAATTTCTATAGTATTAATTGCAATATCCCATTTTTATGATTACTACAGTTATGGTTACCCTGAAAAGACTTTGAAGCATTTATTGGTTAAATCATATGAATCGGTTCCACCTTTATCAATATATTATAATCAGTATGGAGCACGCTGTATTATTCATTATTAAGAATGATTAAGAATGAGAAAAGTTGTTGATTACTGATCTGCAGCCATAAATCATAATACAAGTCTGTTAATTATTTGATATTTATTAATTATTATCCCATCTGTGGTAACGTTTATTCATGTCATACGAATACCGTAATTAAAATTTCACTTAATAGTATCATGGTTAAGACTATAGTGTGGACGAATCGTAAACATAAGTTAGTAAGTAGGGTTTGAAGTACAATTTTTTTTATCTTTCGAGCAACACGAATTGAGTTTATTAAATTCGACTCTGCTACGCGTTCCTCTAGGAATTGGACCTAAATCATTCTAACCTGTACCTATTGTTTTTTTTACGATGAAACTTGTATTTTAAAATTTTTAACTTTAAAAACTCTTACATAGTCAACTTAGATGCACATGGTATAATTATTTTTAATACGGTATGTTTATTATTATTACATTGCCGATAACACGTAACGGAGCCATAACCAACAGTAATGGCATTCATGTTATAGACTATTTTAAAACTAAAAAACATTACCTTGCGGCCATTACATTACTCTTTTTATACCACACCAGGGAAGTGTTATGTGGTTGATAAACGATGAAGGATTTATCAGTTACTGTATGGAATGAGAGATAAGACATCGAAGGTAAAAAAATTTGTATCTATGATAAAAAATATATATTAAATATACTATAATATACTGCATGATGATCCACCAAATCGTATGCTTACCCCCTCCCGCCCTAGTTTTTCTTCAATATTTCAGTGTTTCGTAATTTTCAAATACACACGATGACCGTGTTTAAAATTCTTGAGATTTTTGTGTATTGTGAAACCTCTAAATACCAGACACTCTCGGTTACCGACATTTTGTCCACTATTCAGAATGATTCAGTTTGTAGGAATTGCATATTTTATTCCCAAAAAAACGTTATACGTATATCAAGTGTCTGTAGAGATACAAACTTCTGTTTTTCAAATCAGACCCACATCTCTTATCTGTTCATTCATCTGTTACTGTTCAATTATTTAGCAGATCATTTTTCTGAAAATTGTTTACGAATCCAAATCAAAATTCGAACGAATAGATGTTGAGTGTAAACAACTCAGTTATATAAATTTTAATATATTCTAAAGTTTATATTAGAGATCCGTAATGGTAATGGGTTTGGAAGATAATAATATGGTGATTTGAAAATGTTAGAAATTAATATTAATCCATCAAAGGTCGAATTAGTTTCATAAATTACCTTAGGTTGTTTTAGATTCTGTGCGGAGCGATGAAAGTATTGATTTTACAATGATGTGTGTTTTATTTTATTTTTGTGTCGGGAGACACTTTTTACAATCGAAAAAATGCTTCAATTTTAATCTTTAGGGGTAGTTTCTGGTAGAGAATTGGATCTAGTTTGCACTTTGGGTGGTCGAAAGCAAAACTCCCAGTACTTTTGAAAATAACTGTTAATTATACAAAAAAAATGCAAACATTTGTTAAACGTAAGTAATTAATACAATGATGAAAATAATTTTTTCGTAACCAGGTGGGGAACAATATTACGATCAGTCACTGGGAATCAGTTTTTATCGTATACCTACAATGGTGATTTAAAAATAATTCAAATACAACACAATATCGTTCTTTATTACGACCGTGACCCACACTCAATGTCAAGGTACACCCCTACAACACCCGTATTACACTGCACGCAACCAGAGCGTTTATACCTATACTCGACGGCTGTTTATATGATACGGGTTATTTTTAACCACGACAATATTAATAGTACACGCCTACGACGTATTATTATTATTATTACATAACAATTCGTTTTCACCGAACTTTATTATTGTCACGCTCATATGAACCAAACGGCCAATAATAAATTGTTCGGACGCTAAGACGGAATATTGTACGCGCGAAATACGTTTTATGCGATATTTAATATTGTTCTTAACGGCTGAGCTGTTAAACGACCCAGAACACGCTGTTTCATCGAGACCATTTAAACATGATAGTTGTACCTATGTTACATAGGTACAGGGTGATTTTGTGTTTGGTTTTGTAGGAGGAAATCGTAACATCGGTCCATATAGACCGATATAGGTCATATATAGGTTATAGTACCTGGACGAAATCTATTCACAAGCGGGTTATAATAATATAAATATTATACATTTGAAAATGTCGAATTCGCCACTATTTCCCATGTCGTTGTAAAATGTGAATTGATTGGTATTTTACTTTTTCAATTCAACTGCTTTCATTTTAAATTTCCTAATTCCTAAACGGAAAATCCCTTAAAAAAATATATAAAATATCCAAATATAATCAAAGACGAGTTTATTTTTTACAAATAGTAGTTTTTTTTTTAAGTTAAATTTAATTTTCTTACAAACAAAATACAATACTGTACCTCAATGCGAAAAACTCATTTAGATGCCCGAAATTACAAGCACAATGCAGAGAACAAGCTTTTGAGTATTGTTATTATTATTATTAGTTTACACAGTTTTTTTCAATGTTCAAAAGACCGGTGTTTAAGACAAAAAATATTTTGCTTAAAAAATGTTTGAAACGTTAAAAAAAAACCTTGATCAAAACATAAAACTGTGGTACTTAAGATATTTAACGATTTTCCAAAGCTTCGGCGATGCCGCCCTTCTCTGGAAGTGAAAGCACACCAAAAACTTTACAAAAAACTATTCTGTAGTTATACTCAACAGAGAAAATAATATCATGTAGGTACAGCGAGAAAAAGCCCGACACCCTGTATCGTGATAATATCACATAGGTACCTGCGTGGTATATTCGAGGAGGAGGCGCAGACCAAATCGTATTCATCGTAATTTATCGTCTCGGAAAAACGCTTCGGAATAGTGTTTTCCAAACGTCCTCGTGCACCCGGGCGGCGGCGCACGGAGGATGCCATAACGCACATAATATAGGTACCAGCTACAACTCGTGTATATACGTACATTGCGGTACACATTTTCTGCTGAAATATTGCGACGTATTATTGCCGACCGAGGCCATTTGGAAAGCGTTTCGTCGGGCTCGTAAAAACAGCGTACGCCGCCGATAAGACGGGCGGACGCGTGTCCGGGTCCTGTCGAAACGAGAGCACATACGGACACGCAGTCTTCGGATGGCTGGCGACCACGTTTAATCATTTTTTTTTGTTTTCTGTTTTGCGACGAGCAGCCTCGCGTTTGAGATTTCCGTCGGCAACGCTCGGGAAATTGGATTTTCTCGCCCGCGAGCCCGCCGATTTCATACGCGGTTCGTTTCGTCGTAATAGTCCCGGTCTCCCGATTTTTCGTAGCTATACCCGCAGTTACAATAACAATATTATTTATTTGACACCAAATTTAAACATTTTAGTAACATATATTACGATACAATAGAAGATGATGCTAAATACCCATTGGTTCTCTTTTCAAAAATCTGAGCTTGTGCGTAAAAGAGAGTTATAAGCTATAATCATTAAACAACCTCTCGTTCTTAAAAAAAATATTGATATAACTTTTATACAGATATAGATTCACATTCATATTAGAAAAAATATTAAAGTTATATTGAAAGTAAAATTAATTTTAGATACTGATGTAATAAGCGATTAATTAGATGAAAAAAAATATTCATTCCCTTATAATGAGAACCAAGCACTTGGAAAAAAAGTAAAGAGTACTTAAAATGGGTATCAAGTACTTGCAAACGAACACAAAGTTTCTCTATTTTAAACAATTTAAAATTAAAGATTTAGAAATATTTAAAACATTTTTTTTTTCAAAAATGCCTAAATTGTCTTTTTAATTATTTAAGTACTTGCAACGAACACCAAGTTCTTGCAATGAGCATAAAGTATCTCTATTCCTAAAAATACATTAATTACATTTTTAGGAATTTAAAAAACAAATTTCGAGCACAAATCTGCGCACAGATAAAACAAATGGAGGAGGAGATACCAGGGTTAGGTTAGGTCGGGGTAAATTTTCATTGTTGATCCAATACATTCATCGCTCAGATCAGAATCTAAAATTAACTTTGGTTTAATCACAGGTCGGTTTGGCCTCTTTGTCCGTTAAAAATGTTATGTTTTGTTTTTTTTAACAGTTCCTATAATAGTGTTCCTATAGCGTGGTTAATATTATTTTTAGGTGTTAACGGTTAGGTTAACCGACGGCGCCCGGCATTGTCTGCATTTGCGAGACGACTTGCACGACCGCTTGAAAGTCGAAGAGCTCTTTTTTTGTTCTTTAGATATTATCGCTCACCATGTGCGCCCAACCATAGCGTACGCTACAATAACACAGTATTATATTACAATATATATATATTATATACGTAATAATATATATCCGTTAACCTCGATTGCTCCTCGCCGACACCTTTTGCACGTTTGTGCTTTTGACTCAAAACGTCTCCTGCAACAACGTCAAACCCATGTCTTAATAAAATAAAAAAAAAATAACCAAAGTGAGTTCTGCAGCGCTGTTAAACCCACTGCCATCATTATATTCGTATCGTTTATATTGTCATGGTTATCATTGTGTTCGTGTTATAGTCGTCGTCGTCGTCATATATTATTATACTCGTTAACTCCGACTTCTGAGTCCATTTATACAAACAATTGCCCACCATAATAATTTAGTGTTATTATATTAGAACGGTGTGTAGGTCGGGTTGATGGTCTATTACCGTCGGTTATTCGCCGATTAACCTCGCGAGATTAACTCTCAGAATTACCGGACGATTAGCTAGCGAATCTGACTGACGAAACGAATAGAAAAAATAAATTCGAGCGGAGTCTCATTTGGGGCCAAAGTTTCACTTTAGGTATAATAATAATAATATTACATAATATTATACACTGCTGCTCGGCATTTGGATTCCCGTGATTTTACAATAACGTTATATTATTGTACATTTTATTTTATTATCAGGGAAAACATACGAGAGAAAAGCTTACAAGAACATAAAGATTTTATATGGTTTTACCATGATATACTCGTGTGACGTTATTGATTATCGGCAATCTAAAATACCCTGACACCACAATTTATAATATTCAAATTCCATAATTATTGTGTGCAACTTCAATGTTACACTAAAATGTATCATTCGATTTTATCGAATATTTAACAATAAATTTCCTAGAGAAAATCCAACTTTCATATACGGATAAAAGGGGAATGTTTACTCTGGAAAATGAGTTGATAAGGGTTCTAAATTTTGAGGGGAAAAAACGTGTGATTTTTTTATACAGTATTAGATTCGTTAGTCCTATACTTTTTCATTTGGAAAATATAATATATTATAATATTATACTAAATAGTTATAAGCAAACCGAGAAAAGTTGGGTTTTATTTTTCATTTTTTTGGTCTGTTATCAAACGTCTTGAAAGTTTCGGATAATAAATCTACATCCAAAATATGTGCTCATAGTATGTATTTAATTGGATCCAGAATAATAAAAAAAAATATAAAAATAATTGAGCAGCATACATCATATTATGTTTCATTAGATAATTGCGAACGTTGTGAGGGTAACGTTGGGGTCGGTGTGGTTATATTATTATAACATAAAGAAGTAATTATTTCATTCATTATAAACTTTTAAATAATACAGGGTTTTATTGGGACGTAATTAAACAATATTCATAATTAAAAATGAAATTGAACTCCTGTTCAACGTACCTAATAGTGTATGAAATACATGTATTTACATTTACCTAGCATAATAATTTATTAAAAAGTAATGTAGGCGAATCGACAAACTGGTGAATATTCCGTTAAAAATTACAATGCAAAGATACTTCTGCAGTGTCGTGTGGCCTAGTAAAATTGATTCAAAAATATGCTACATATTATACATCATGTGTACATAATATAATACATTAGTTGCGTGTAAATTATAAATACGAATAGTTCAACTATTCTAGAACAAAAACCGTAACTCATCTAAAATATAAAACATTATTTCAGTTTTCAAACGAACATTTTGTGATGCGTTACAAAACGCAATAAGCGCCGTACGTTTTAAAACTTAATTATTTGGCTATGACTTAGGAATGTATTGCGTCCAGTACGCACGCGTCAAAACAGCGGCGAATGATATTTTTTAAAGTAAAAATTTTACGGGAACGAGAAGTATCCTCGACGTTAATCGATCCGACCCGGGATCGCTTGGCCGACGGATTCCGATGGTGGTCGATGTCTTGGAAAAATTGTAAAAGATAATAATATAATATTGCATTCGATTTACGTGTGTATAACATAATAATATGTACACGTCTTGTTTGACGTCGTCATAATACGAGTGTCGAGTAAACGTTTTCTACATGAACATTTTTTATGAAGCAATACGCCGCGCACGGTTTGACTTGACGAGAGTGAAGACGTTTGTCTCAATTTATTTCACCACGTCATCCAAGGAGTTGAATGCACGATTTATACAATATTTTTTATATCACGAAAACTTTATTATTGTCATGTACGTATTATTGGTTTCTTAGTCCTATAATAATAATTATTTTTCGTTTTTTTATTGCTCTTAGTATAGGTACTAAACAGCTATTACAATTCGACAATTAAAATATGAGCTGATGATATTACAATATGATACCAAGTGTAAAACAATACGATTAAGACTGTTTGCAAAATAAGAAAATATAATATAAATAGCTATATTACAATAACATAATGAACAGTTGGATAATGAGAGAAATATTAAGTATGGAGAAAAGCGTTTATGTAAAACCTCTGTTATTCGGAAATTAATGTACCAATTATAGAATTTAAATTAAAAACACCATTATTATTAAATTGTTTACGAATGAATAATATATTTTTATATAATTATTCTCCGTATTAACCAATGTGAACGAATCATTCACAAATAGTTTGTATGAAAAGCCGTAAAATTAAGTTTAACACTTATACTAATTGAAAAGAGGTCCGTGCAAAAACAAGACGAGTATTATTATTATCTTTGCAAGAACGAGGCAGATTCAACATCCCTATAAGATATCTTTTATTGCATAGTAGCTGGTTTATAATAGCCCGGTTTTTGGCTCGAAAATAACAAAACAGATAGCTCCAAGAGAACAATAATATAAAATTGAATACAATTAACTACTGACTTAACCTAGTGACAAAGTTCTGGTCAAAATACAAGATAGCTAAAAATGTTTTTTTTCCTATCGAAATATATTTTAATCTCACAGAAAAAATTAATAAGCAACGTATTATAACGTTACCTAATATAGTATATAATTTTAATATTATGTAATTCAACATAATATTCTATACATCTACAACAAATATATATTGTTTTGAATAAATAGACAATTTAACGCATATTTTATTTGTTTATGGAACATGGGTGGTACACATTAATGATTAACCATATCCATGCACCTATTGTTAATTGTAATAAAACAAAAAAAAAATTGATAAAAAAAACAAAATCCTCCCCCATTGGAAAATCACGAAGTTGAAACTAGGAATTTATTGCCGCCCATAAATCTGGTAGATTCCGGTACGGTAATGTTCGACGTATTTTTCTAGAAAATCCTACCCTCATTCTATCAGAAGCCAGGTTCCATTTAAAGTCTTGACTTTTGAAAACGATTACGAGGTTGGCAGTGGCGGAGGACAAGATCAGGCTCGGCATACCATTAAATCACCGATTTGTATGTGTGTGTAGGGAATATTTCGACGATAAATTTTCCGAACCGAAGAAAAAACCGTGAAAAGTGTCAATGAATTAATGTCGAATATATTTTAAAGATAGAAATCAGTTAAAAATAGTTGTCTATTCCGTCGATACATTGTTCATTTTTGAGTGTCAAAATGACTTGGCTTATAATAATATAACAATTTGTTATAATATAATATGATCAATCAAAAATTAAAAATCATCCAAATTATTACAAACACTGAAACACATAATCAATTATTTTAAGCATTCAACAATTCCTCAGACCTGAAGTGCATATTGTACATAATATTATTTAAATATTAAATTTTACATTTATAAACATTTGTACATTTGTAATTTATGCATTAAATAAACCAACTACTAAATTTAGATCGGATTGTTATTTCAATCTTAGACTATTATTAATAACAAACAATATTAGTGGTTGAGTTAGGTTATAGTTGTTTCTGGGTATTCAAGGCTTAAACATTAGTATTGTATTTAAATGATTAATTAGTTAGAATGCACTTTGACTATGTTTATTAATTATTAAACACTCAAAACTTTTTGACAAGACATTTTTCATTCATATCAAATAACTTGAGACAACGGTTGGTATTACATGCAGATCATTTTTGGAATGTTGTTCTGACGACAATGAAGTAAAAATGTTTACCTATTGGTAGATTTAATTTGATAAAAATAAAAAGGACCTTGTATACACATAAATATAATAATACTTGTAGTTGAATATCAACAACACAATATGCATTGTTATGACAATTGAAAATTCTCAAATTTAAATATTTTTGTTATAAAGATGTAAATGACAAGGAAAATTTTTTTCTTAGTAAAATTAATTTAAACTTGATGACAACATCAAGTTTGTAGGTAATTTATGAAAAGAGAGATTTTATAGAAAATAAATTACCGTACCAATGTAAAATATTTGAATGAAAAAAATTACCCCTCATCACAGTGATGTTCAAAATAATAATATTAATATATTGACAAACCATAATATTGATTGATGATAATAACAGTATTTCAATAAAGTTGTACCAAAAAAGATAAAGCTTTGAAATTTTTCCTAATAACTTGAAATATAAGCTGATATATTCCAAATGTTTGGATACATTATTTCGTATTCAGAATAATTTGAGGAACAAAGCAGTTTTCAAGGGTGTAGGTACGATCAAGGTTGTTCTCGAATTAAATTACATAGAACTTACCATACAGTCGTAGCAAAGGAAACATTGAACTATTGAAGAATCGACCAAGACGAGAAATGTTCCCTATTTCTTATATTATATGACTTGTACGCATACAACAGGATTACAAAAATGTCATAATACTTTACACACAGTATTACGGAGTTTATTTATTTACATCTCATAGAACGAATTCAAACATTATATATAGTATAGTATTATGGATGTTTAATATAATAATATATAATTCACACGATGCGTATTAGAATAATTTCTTATATTAGGATTTAGAACGTGCAGCATTGTTATCACTCTTTTTTCTATAGTTGTTTATATTTTACATAACATTTAAAACGATAATAATACTTGTATTATATTTAATTTATATATAATTAATAATTATTATAAAAATAGTTTTAGATATCATTCATGTCCACTGATCGAAATATTAATTTTTTTTTCTTCCAAAATTTAGTAGCGTGTTTAAGTTTACACGCCATATCAAAAATGTCCAAACTGAAAGGAAAACCCACGGACAACCAATGATACTGTTGCGAAAGTAATTTTCTAAATACGATTGATCAAAGTTTCGGACGTATTTATCCTCTGTGTATATAGCACCGAAGCGTCGTCCGGTGGCCCGTTGTTCGGAGTTTTTAATATAACTTGATAGTGATTTTAACACTTTGCCGTTCGAGTGTCCCTCGGCCTGTACAAATATTGCCAAGTCCATATATTTATTTCTTTCACTCTCTCTCTCTCTTTGTGACAACGATGAAAAATACGCACCGATATTAAAGCTTTTCCTTCCACAATAGAGAAACACTCGAACCGACATCGCATGTGTGGAAAAATACGATTTTTCCCCTCCTATATAACTTTTCACTCGAACCCACTGGACCGTTGTCATCGTTAAATAACAATTCGTCATTTTTAGCCTGCCATTGGTGTAGAATTTATTATGGTCAATATTGATTATCACAAAATTGATGGCTTTAAAACTAAAAAATGAAAAATAGAAGAGAGATGGTACAAAATTAAATTTAAAAAAAATGTGATAACAGGGTATTCATACTACCTATATCTAACTTAGTGAAACATACCAAATACTTATATAAATTAATCTCGTTCGTTTTTTAAGTAGTGGTACCTATTGTAGATATTAATATTATATTGAAGTTCAATTTTTTACAATATTGTTTATTTACGAAAAATAACGATTTTAGTTATTTTGTCGGAATTCAAGAACATTAATCGCAGGGGGACTTGAAACTTTTCGAATTGACGTATATTATTATTTTGTATACATAATGAAATATTCAATCTATTTAGACTAATTACATGATCGTATTCACCCCGTTCTATGGTAATGACTTATAAGTTATTAACAATAAAACTTGAAAGTGAAAAGCTATAGGATTCAACATACCGCATTACTTATAGAAAAACCAATTATACTAAACATTTAAATGTAAAGCATTCGTTCTAAAATATCTCCCCAAAAAAATTCAGACAGAATTGTTGTTCCGACTTGTTCGAAATACAATGAATAGAATGTGATTTATTAATTTAAACATATTAATGATGAGGGAAATTTGAAACCTTCTCGGGTACAGCCGAACTACTTTTCCATTTTTTTTTTTAACTCATTGCTTATGTTTCAAATATGTATTTACGAAACAATAATTATTACAAAAATTTCAAGTGTCTATCGTTTTATTATTCTTGTTTTTAGGTAATACTATTATACTGGGGTGACAAACTCATTTTAAATCGACAAATTCGTTCCTTTTGCCCTCGTCGGTTCTATGCGTGATGTCTTGTTTACCTCCACTGACAGACTTCAGACGTTCATTTCAAAATGGCAAGAACGATTCAGACGTATACGTTAGGGTGGAAAAATAGTGGGTCGGACAACGATGATTCGAACATTGTGTAAATACGCATTCTACGCGTTTGCGTTAAGGTATAAGAGATTTACCGAAATCGCATTGTCGTTATGCTTAAGGGCTTTGTGCCTTTGTCATTGTACAACTAATTAAAAATGTAATTTTCATAGACACGTTTGTGTGTCGCGTTAATGGCCGTCGGTCGATGTTCTTTAGAATGTTACCTGAACTGGAATTCCAGAAACTTTATCGTTAATTAGAAACTAACTTTCACGTCATATATATATATATATATAGTTATACGTATACATATTATATAAGTGTATAGGACGAAAAGTGGATAAAACGCTTAACCTCCTTCTATGTAATGTATATGTATATACATTAGAAAAAACAACGTTTATAAAAAAAAAGTGGTTTAGCCACTCGGCATCAGAGAAATAGAGAGAGAGAGAGAGAGAAAGAGATAAAGAGAGAGAGAGAGAGAGAAAGAGATAAAGAGAGAGAGAGAGAGAGAGAGAAAGAGATAAAGAGAGAGAGAGAGAGAGAGAGAGGACCATGAGGGTACCGGTTAAGTTTTTTTTTTCTTTTTAGAACGCTCTGTTAATTTTGTACTCAGAAACTGTATAAGATAAGCCCCAGGATAATAAGACAGATAAACAAGCTCGAAAAAGTCTTTATACGCGCGGTGGCCGTATGACAATCTAAATAATGAATGATTCCCACTATACCACAGCAGAGCAGCACAGCAGCAACTGCACTTGCCGATCTGAGAGTGAAAAAAAATAAAAATAAACGACATAAAATATATATATAAAAAAAAAGTGAAACTAATGCCAGTTTTAAAACAAACTAATTTTTTCTCGGGCTTTTTGGCGTCACGGTTGAAAATGTGTACACTACCGCTAAGAGTGGAAAAACGACGACGAGAAAAACTCGGCCATAATTATCACTTAATTATTCATATCGCTCGCTATGATCTTTTACTCTAGATTAACAACGTTTTTTTTCCTCCTCGGCCCTCGTTGACTTCCTCTCGTCGTTAAAAACTTTCTTCTTCGGACTTGAGTGTATATATTGTATACAATGTACCTACCTAGCCCTTTCGCCTATACCCCACCGTCGTCCTGCACACGACCCGCCGTCATGTGTGAGTGCGAGTTTGTGTTTTCGTCCTGCGAACCGAAAAGGTCACACTTCTGAGCCCACACACAGTGTTTTAAGTCTACCGCGCTGTGTGCCACTATAGCGAGTACTTGTGATTCGACAGTAAGTGTAGTACTGCAATGGTTTGATCAAACTGATGAGATACCTATTGATAATGATATAATATAAGTACTGATATACATCGTCATAACGTCGTATAGTGTTTCGTCGGTTACGTTTAATAACCACACGTACTTAATGATAATATTATAGTATAATTAGTAATTATAGTAATAAATAAATAATTATAGAGCCTGCAAGATAATGTGAAAATGCAAGATAATATTGTAATATAATGTGTGTAGAAACATAACATTTAAGCACGTCAAATATCAATATTAATAACAACTGTAGGGGACTATTCGCTCCGCTTGAAAGCCTCCCTAAATTTTTGGTACACCCTCAGATGTTTCATCTAAAATGATTTTTATGTATTTTATAATACTCATCATAAGTCATAATGACTGATTTTTTTTTTTTGATTATTTGACAATTATAATTATACTAAATAATATTTTTCAAACTTTTTTATATAATTATAGTAGGGAGATAATTTATTATTTTATTTTTTTAATCTTTAAAAGTAATAATGTTTGACAGTAAAAATATAATTTTTTTACAATTAATGATTATTTCAAGAAATAAAATTAATGTTAATTAAGTACATTAGAATAAGATATTTAACGATTATAATATTAAAAATAATATATGCAAATACAAAACTAAAATAAGCTCAACATATTCTATTCGATCTTAATTGTACACAAACTTAACGTTTATGTACAATTAGATACAATAGCCTCATTACTATATTGGCCACTATTCAAATATAAGCATATACAAATTTAAAATTTTAATTTTAATTTAATTTTACTCTATTATATAGTATGGTTTACTAGTTCGAATCCGGACAGAAGGGCGGCATTCACGACTCACGAGCCACTCTGGAAATGGATTATTTGACTCAAATAATGTTATGCTAAAATATGCAACAAAAAATAAATAAATTCAAACATTTTAATTTAGTCTCTATTCGGAGCATATAGGTTTTTAATCAGAATAATAATTGTTCCAAGTCGACTAAAAAAAAAACGAAACATGAATTTGCATAAAAGAAAATATAATATTATGAAGTGCCTCGGATTGGTCAGAATCTATAGTTTGACTGTATAATATTCTTAGTTTTGTTCGTAGTATCTTTCTGACTAAATTTGGATTTGAAATATACCTGGGCCCGGAACGGTCAAATAAATAAACGATAGACTCACTCTCTGTACCACCCGTTCGAATATAATAATAATATAGTGTCGTGCATAGACATGCGCAGGGGGTATGTAGGGCATGCAGCTGCATACCCTGAAGCTCTTTGAGGGGTGAAATTCGACTCCGGAAAATAATCTTAGAAAAATAATTAGTATGTATATTAAAATATTTATAATGATAGCAATATAATATGATTAAATACGAGGGAAAT
>WHPZ01585684.1:4073-18554 GCA_016617965.1 Macrosiphum rosae
TCATAATATATTTTATACCCTCATACCGTTGAATCTGATTTATTGTTATTCATTTTGGCGGCCGAGTTAAACCTAGTTTTGTTACTAGTGAATGTTGGAATTTACTACCTACTCAAAATCAAATAACTCAAAAGGCGAAAACATTGGCTTTAAAATAATACATATTGGCATTTTGCAATCAATGATCATATCCGCGCCGTAATTTTAAACTCGAACTGCGAAAAACAAACTGCGAATGAATGTCGGGTTTGTCGTTAGATAGCTCTGTAATGTACAATTTTTGTTTTACTTTTATCTAATTTACCCGTCGACTTCTATACTACAATAGAACAGTGAACAACATATTATTACGTATTATACAGAAATCTGTGAATTTACCAACTTCAGAGCCAACCGACACAAATACACGACATATTTATAGGGGATATTTGACGTGACTAATTTAGCAACTAATAAATAATTCTTTTGCACCTTAATTTTGGCTACACTATAGATACAATGCGTATTTGATGTTATCAATTTTCGATTTTCAAATGGGATCATTGTTTTATATTTACGATTCCTTATTAAAGAAATAGAAAAATATAGTTCCAAATAAGAGTTGTTAAGAGTTTAGTTATTATTTTGGTTTTCGTGTAATACCTATATGCTACCTACCAAAAAACTGTTCACGTGCGGTACCTACGCAGCTACCTACAGGAAAATATGACATACCTATCTACCTTACTCTTCTATGTGTTTTATTCGTATTACATTTCATTACATAAAGTAACTGTGGCTTGAGTTATTAAGTTAAACGTTAAACAACGTATTATAAAGTTCGTTGGTCGTACAACACTATGATAGCTAAATATTAATTAAACTGGTAACTAGGTACCTATCTGGTAAATTACCGGTAAATATCCACCGAGCCCCATAATACCTAGCTTACTTTTAGATATTAAATTATTTTAGTTTGAATGTGTCCTTCCGCACAAACAACAGACATGTTGTTTGGACCGCCAACCAAAAAAGAATGGTCGCGGTCAATAATTTTAACACAACACAACACGACCACTTTCATTATATTATTTGAAGTTTTCTGGGATATCGTAAACACAGCATAACAGTATATTTATTTATTAATTATTAATTATTATAATACATTATAATTTATAAGTTATAATACTTAACAGTGATGAATGATCATTGATCATCAATACATTATAAGTACGTTTTAGTTACCTACATAATTTGTTATTAGTCAGTATGTAAAAATGGTAGACACCCGTAAACTTTTGTTGATAGGTAGCTTTTTATACGGTAGGTAGAATACTACACCAACGAAGTAGAGGTAGGTAGCATACTACACGAGTACCTTTATTTTAAATACTTTTGAAAATATGCCAATTTTAAGCAAAATTAATAGTTGAACTAAAAAAATTAAATTTGAGATGTACCTATATTTAGACATAAAATATTGTTAATTTTTTACTAAAGTTTTGACGTTGAACAATTGAATAATATAGCTACAGGTGTTAAAAATGTAAAGCATAAGATATTTAGTCGTTAGTACTGTTTTTTTAAATATAATAAAATATAATAGTAATATTATAATAATACTTCTAGTATAATATTAGGTACTTGTGAATTTTTTAGTTTTTATTATTACATAACAGAGTTTTAGGCATTCGTGGTCGGTTATTTAAAGTCAACATTTTGAATTTAATGTGAGGGTCCCAAGTAGTCTTTTATCCAAAGTGAGCTCGGCCTACTATTGGATAGTAGCCAGTAGGTAGGTGGTTGAGCTTCCGTATAAAGTGATGTTAGGGGCAAGGGGCAAGTCTGAGACCAGTTGTGTAGATCTGTTTGTATTAACTTTAAAACGCCATTTTTGTAAACCAGTTTTTGTGTATGTGGTTTTGTAAATTTTAAGAAGCCCATCTCTACTATAAAAGGTTAAAGGTTTCAATTCAGGATAACTACAATTCCTCTAATTAAAAATCTATAGCGTTTGCAGTCTGCTAGTTGCCACTATACCGGCAATCCTCTAAGTCCTAAGGCGACTTTGGCGTAAGTGGTGTCAAGATCTTTAACGTAACTAGGTAGCATACTAGCACGCCTAAGCTCCTCAACAATTAATCAATTATTGAAAGTATCAGTATTGGGTGGCTTCTTTCTTAAAATATACTCATGTTTTTTTTACCCTTAGCCTATATGCTCACTGTGTCAACAGATTCAGATTGTATATTACTTATTTAAAATAAAAAATAAAAAAATAGTTTTGTTATCTGTTTTTAGATATTATGTACAGTTATTATGTACTTAACATATATTTTTGTATACATGATTATAATTTATAATATTACGATTTACGATAGTAGGTACCTAGGTACTTATGTAGAATTTGCATACTTTTATACCTAAATGACTCATTGTCTTCAATGACTTCAGCAGTATAGGTAGGTATTGACTAATTATATAAAAAACTGTGAAAATGTATTTTGCTTTAGTCACACCAATTTCAATATTTTTATCTAAATAATTACCTACGCATTTCGTATTATATCTTTTAATTATTGTGAATTACATGAACAAATATTAAAGTAGGTACTTATTTCAATAACTTGGAAATCATCAAATGAGTTTTAAAATTAAATACTTATTAACATTATCTTTCAAGAATATGCCCTACAGGTGGTTTCTTATCCAACGACCAAGTGTAAAATATTATAATAGCAAAAATGTCATAACATCATTGAGTGTACCTACCTAATACTCAATGCCGATATAGGTACATATATATATATATCATTATTAGTGAAATTCGGTCACTTTATAGTTGGCAATTGAACTTGTACAATACAAATTGAAATAGTCACTTCTTGATAATGTTTATTGGTTTCACGAGGGTCATTGTAGGCTTTATTTTATATTTTGATGTTATTAGTAGTACACCTTTGTTTAAAGTAAATCAAATCATACAAATAGTGAATAACATTCCAAAACACACATGGAAGGTAAGACATATTTGAATTAGGTACCTACCTAACTTAAGAACGGTTTTCAGATAAGTTGTCTCAATGTCTTCAAAAAATCATGTATAGGTGCCTATGCTTTTTCAATTGAAATATCCGGCCCCCATTCAATTTAACTTGAAAATGATTCTTGAACAAGTTTAAATACAATGTCCATATTAATTATTAAACTATAAGTCTATAAATGGTACGAGTTAGATCAATAGGAGAATCGTTAAAATGTATTACAGTCTGAATGCCTACTGTAAATTATTTTGTTTATATAATAGGTATACCTACCTTGAAAATAAACAATTTTGGATTCTGAAAACAATTTAATAATCTATACAGGCAGAGTTGAGCTTGAGCTAACATCAGATATCTGAGTATCTAATCAGTTGCAAGTGTCAAAGTTATATAACCGAGTTACATAAATTGTAACAATAATATGTAAAATTATAATAATCTGTTACCTATGCCCACGTTAATTTTTAAGTAACTTTAAGCAGTAAACGTACTGTAAACTGTAATCGTTATATTTGTGTCGGAACTCTAAATAAAAAATACATATCCCTTATCTAAAGTTACATTTAATTAATAATTGGACGTTTTAAAGTTTATATTCTGATTTTAAAATATTTTGACATAGATTGTGTATTATGAAAATCAGCGTTTTTTTCAAAATAATATCGATATAATTTATAACCATTACATACCTCTACCTATTGATTTGTAATTTTAATAGAATCATTTTATCATACGTAGTGTTATCTACCTTTATGTCATGCACTGAACTAGCCACTAGTTATGTTCTTTATCTTTAGTCTTCACTTTTCACACCTACTAGTAATATTAAAAAGATAAGTATTAGTATAATATTATAACTTATAAGTGGTAAATATATTATTTTATTTTATAATATTGTTGTAGGTATACGTATAACTGACAAGCTTACTGATTACTGACCGTGTCCAGGGGGCGTGCTCAGGGTGGACGAGGGTGTCATAACTCCCCATGGATTTGAAAAAAAAAACCATAAACCATTCTATGATACTATACACATATGAAAAAACCCTCTATATTTTTATTTGCTTAAATTATATCATACTATATCAAAATATTATAGAAAATTGACTGAATCAATCTTTGTTTTTAGAATAGCAATTTCACATTTTTTTAGAAAATTTCTCCCCCCAATTAGAAAAAGCTGTGCACGCCACTGAGTGTGTCGTGTGTGTAAGTGACATGTGTTATTGTTATCCATATTTCATATTTTGTGTCAATACATATAATATATAGGCACCATACAAGTACAGGTACTTATTTGCAGTTTACCATTTGCTGTTCCTTTATTTGATTTACCTATAGTTATTACATTTTACTATATTTTGGAACCAATTTTTAATAAATAATAATAGGTATAATATTATATACATATTATACAATAAACATAACAAATAATAACATGAACATCAGGAAGGAAAGAAGGAAATCACCCACTGATGAAACTCTTCAGAACTATATAGGTATTTAAACAATATTTTAGTGTACCTAACTTATAACCAGTTAATAATCGAGTAAGTAACTTGCTCATCGTTGTATCTATAGTGTATAGAGTATAGTGTATAGTGTATAGTGTATAGTGATTTCTGAAACTTCCAAGTCTAAATTATGTGTATTTTAAAACGAGTTTGTATCACGAAATTTAAGGTTAATACGTATTACACATATAGGTACATGATGATATGCACTATATGCAGTATTGAGTATACATAGTGCACACATATATTACATTTACATTTTGATATTAATAATCAATTTATCAATATATTATTTAGGCTGGAATAAATTTCCATCCAAGTCTTTTGACGAACGTTTCACATCTCATGGGAGTTCTACCATGGAATAAACTAAGTGAAAAGGACATTCTCCTTACATACGATGTATCCATTGACTTGGAATCTCTGCCGGAGAGTTATGATGTTACACAAACATGGTCTGGATGTAAATCGGTTGTTTCAATCAGGGATCAATCAAATTGCGGATCTTGTTGGGTGAGGAGTTTCTCCACATTTTATCATTCGCTTTCTAACGACTAAAAAAGCTCAATCAGCCATCGCAATATATATTTAAGTAAGTATATAACATTTATGCATGTAGGCCCTATCAACTGCTTCTGCATTTAGTGACCGTCTATGTATCACCTCAAATATGAGTGTTAATAAAGTCTTATCTGGTGAATACATAAATTCGTGTTGCAATGGTAAATGTGGTAACGGATGTAACGGTGGTCATCCAGAAAAAGCATGGAAGTACATTAAGAAAAACGGGTTATGCACAGGAGGTGAATACGGTTCTAATGAGGTCAGTGTCACATGTAACAAAGTTTTTAATTTTTGTGTTAAAATAAAACTGAAGTTAATCTTTTTTTTTTTTTAAACACATCAGATGATAATATGCAATGTTACAGTATCTCTTATTGTTCGACTAATAATATTTTAAATAACAAAAGTAAACATTGTATGCAACCGCTTACGAGTAATAAATAATAACATTATATATCCAGTGGTCGGAGTTGTTCTAAATAAATGGTGGAATGGAAAATGGAAATTATAAAAAGTGTAGGGATGCCACCCCTGCCCCCCGTATCATCCTACTTTGACCAATATTTTAAACTAACTGACGTGTATATAGCTTAAAAACTATAAATTGATAATATATTCAGCATTGTCAAGATTATTTTTTAATCTCTAAGTCTTATGAATATTTTATTGTTTTCACAACACATAAGAAAATTTATCTTCGATACACAAATTGATTTTTAACATAATTATATCATATTATTCAAAAATAAATGATAGATTGGTAGGTAACAATGTACCTATGACATAAATAAAAATAGGATCCACCTTCAATATCGAGGTTTAAAGCAGTTTTATTGCTGGGAATTGTGACAACAGACACACAAATAGAACATACTGCTGATCGTTGTATTGAACCAATAATAATTGTATCTCTCCGTTCAGAATCTAAAAATGTATATAGTATATACTGTAGACACTAGATAAAAATTAAAGTGAATAGATCATATAGGTATTGATTTAATAAAATATGTATCCATCTATAGTAAATAAACGAATCCTCAAATCTTTATCCCTAACATAACATAATATTATGCATTTGTTTGCTCTTTTTATCTACCTATAGGTACTTTTTCTTTATAAATGCTTTAATTTATAGGGATGTCAGCCATATAGTATAGTTCCTTGTCCAAGAAATGCAAACTCCTGTTCTAAGGAAAATGAAGATACTCCCCAGTGTTACAAAGATCAGTGTACTAATAACAATTATGAGACTCCATTAGTTTCAGATCTGTACTATGGTAAATACTAAATATCTATATTGAATTTTAATTATCTTTAACAAATTGTCAATATACCTATTTTTGTTTAATTTAATTTTTTTTTTTGTAGCCTATAAAGTGTATTCTGTAAAACCAAAACCGGAAATAATCATGAGTGAAATATTTAAAAATGGACCTGTTGTTGCAGCAATGAAAGTCTATGATGATTTCATATGCTATAAAGGAGGCAAGTACTTATAATCCCGCTAATGAATAACAGTTACCACTATCACTAATGTCCATTGAACACATCCATGATCATTTAGTAATATAAAATTTAATTTGTATAATATTTTTAGGAATATATCAGTATACGACCGGTGGATTAAAAGGCGACCACGCTGTCAAAATAATGGGATGGGGTCAAGATGACGGAATAGATTACTGGTTATGTGCTAATACATGGGGTGATTCTTGGGGCATGGGTGGAATGTTTAAAATCCGAAGAGGTAGAAATGAATGCGGAATTGAAAACCGTATAACTGGTGGATTACCGAAAGTGTAAAAACGAAATAAGATGATTGAATAACCTTTATCGCTAATAACGTTTTTTTTTTTTTTTTGTAAAAGCATCTTACCACCTATGTCCTATACGTTACATAACACTATAACAGTATTTTAGGCCTCTAATTTTAATAGCCCCTTCCCCCATATGGAATTCTATGTATTAAATATGGGATGCATCCATAAATTTACTTTGGATAAACTAGTCCCAGCCCCACCTAAAAAATAAAAACTCAACCAATTGTCTGCCATGTAATATGTGTAATGTATTTATGTATAAGTCGATTATCAACCATCAAGATCTAGATTAATCTTAACGTATCTATAGGTGCCTAATGTGGTTAATTGCATAAGTAAAGGTAATATTACTAAAGGTACCTATACTTAGATAAAACAATACATAACATAGCACGCTACCTACTCGATATTTTGCACTACAAGGGAAATCTATGAATCATAATTAATATGTTTTTGGTAATAAGAACAATGGCAATAACTATGACAACGAAAACATTACAAACAATTGGTCAGAAGCAAAATACCTGTACCCAGCCCAAAAACATATTTATGTCGAAGTTATCCAAATAATTGACATTATCCGAATAGGTCTTCTCATAAAACTATACATGCACATAAAAATACTAACATATAATCAAGCTATAATAATAGTACCAAATAAATATTTAAATTTATTTCTAGTTACAGAATCACAGTTAGGTAGGTATTCAAAATTTGGGCCGAAAGGCGACTTTTCATGGTGGTCCTCTGCTTAAACTACAGTTGAATCCCAGTTTCCCACTAGTTCCTTGTTTTCAAACGGAAAAAAGTCTTTCAAAATTTCAAGTTTTTATTTTAAAAAAAATACCGAAATACCTAATAATTATTATAATTCAGACTACGCTTTTGAAACTGATTTGGAAGTAGTAAGTGCCGAAAACTGAAAGTATAAAATATCATATTTTATGTAGTAGTGTTTTGTTTCTATTATAATTATAGACTATAGCCTATAATAGGTATCTACTACCTAGTAGGTGCTTATTTAATATATGAAAATTTTAAAATAGGTATGTCTCCTGCTACTCACGTCCGGTCATAATAATGTAATGAATCGTACTGGTTAATGACATCATACATTTTAATCGAATATGCTTACAAGTGTAGAAAATAATTAAAACATCCTAAATCTTTACCGGATACCTATATGGCTATATACGAATACAATATAATTATAATATCAACAATAGGTAGATATAGTTAGTTATTTTAGTTATAATTTAAAGCATCTAATTTAAGTGACTATGTATAATATAGTATATGTATATAGCCATATATAGGTACCTACTATTGTTCATTTATTTTTCAACAATGCTTGTATACGCCGTGCCTCATCCAAAACATCTTGTAATCTACATAGATATTATATCTAATCATCTAAGTTTTTTTTTCTTAATTATTTACAATCTGCAGAACCCACATAAAATATTAAACAATGAGTAAGTGCGAAAGCATTGAAAAACAATTTAAATCTTCAAATTTAAATTGTATTTCTGTTATATTTAACCAATAAGTTGATACCTACTAATATTAATCCTAAACCGTATCGTCATGACGTTATATAATATGTGCTAGCCGCTTTCAAAGAAAAATTTTAATGAATCACTCAGGCTGTAAATAAATATAATTGTTATAGTTCTTTGTTAATTTTACTAAAATTCATAGGTACAGCTATAAAAATATTTTAATCCTGCAATTTACATTATTTTAAAAAAGTAATTTATTTGAAACGCTCAAAAACTTCATAGGTATGCACCCACCTATTACTGCAAGTCAGTAAATAAGTCTTCTTTAGGATTCAACCATATCAAATTAAAGGATATCATTTCGTGTAATATGTTTAAATGTGGTAAAAAAGTAGATAGATTATTCCAGTAAGTTATACACGGATAATGTTGTAAATGCAAATGCAGTAATAAATCTCCATTTGTTTTTTTCTATTATTATAGATTCAAAAGTTGTAAGATTGTTCATACCTATTGTATGCACAAATAATTACAAAAATAACATCAATTTAAATTAAATGTTAAAAAAAAAGATTCATATTAATGGTTTTAGAAAATAAGTAGGTTATACTATATTCAAATTTATTCAAGTCTAATATAGTTTTTTCGTAAACGTTTCGAATCACGTCTTAGTCATCGTTCGTAATATCTTTGAAGAAAATATGAAGATGTAAACTTGTATATGAATACTATTTAATGCATTTAAAAAATAAAAATTTTCAAAGTGAATTATTAATTTAAATATTGATTTTTAACTAAAAATATATGAGGTTATTTTATTTATAATTATGTAATATGACAATATGTATCCATTGCATTTAGAAATAATATTTTTGCATAAATAGGTAATTAAAAAAAATTGGTGTAATGAAAATTGTTTTATTATAAGTATTGTTGTTGGTAATATTTTATATTATCATCAAGTAATGTACACAAATAGAGGTACATATTGGCGATTGAAAGTGATAACATGTAACGGGGACGCTGTGTATCATTTATATGGAATTTTACCAGTTCTCAGTTACAGATCCCCCTCCCCCCGACGTACTGATAATTGATAAGCTTTCAATCGCCAATACATAATTATTAGATCTGTTAATCGTTACTACTTATATAGTTACATAAAATGTGAATATTATGAATTTTTCTTTCAAGTTGAAATTCACTATAAATATATGTTTATATACCTATATTATAATTTAATAGATTATTTTGGGGATAAATGGATAACCATTAAGTAGATATAGATGAAATAATTAAATAGTAGGTGCATAAATACAAATTTAAATCACCCACTATTTACGGCTCTAAATTTTGCTCTATATCAAAACGGTCACGATGGACTTTTTTGAATTCAAATTTAACCTACCCTTGACATAATGACATTTTTCCATTACCATGTGGAAAGTACTATATAGTGATGTACTTGTACAACTATTATAACATCATCATTTATATGCAAGCAGTAAGCACTTATGCCTACGTTTCAATATAAGCCAATAGTGCTATGGCTAATGGAGATTATGCTAATGAATATTGTATAGGTATATGGGCATATAGCCATAATACCTATAGGAGGTTAGATTCCACGACTTCCACTGTATACTTATACCAGCTATGTCGATGATTATTGGCAATTGAAAATTAAAATAAATAATACTTATAGTATTTAATGAATATTTTTCCCCTCTATGAAAACTGATCCGTCAATCTCGTCTATGGTCTATGAGAATATATCTTAAATATTAATATGTTTATCATTTATATGTATAATATATAATATTATATTTTACGAATACACAACCCGACAACCGGTTATCGCTCGAACAAAATAAACTATATTATAATACTTTCTCGCGCTTTGGCCAATATTCTGATACCTAGTTGTAATTAGGTACTAATTTGTATAAGCTTCCCGTCTATGATAATGTAGATGATAGTGTGATACATTAGTCATTTCACTATTTGTCCGCATTCAATCTCGTGCGTGTAGCTGCTGTGTCCATAAATCATTTTATTTTGTTACAACATAACGTTCAACGTAAAATCCAAAGGGTAAGCCATTTTATATTTTATTTTTATGTACCTACCTATATTAATAATATATAGGTATTAAAATATATGTTTATTATTTTAATGTTTTCAGTTTTTCTCGTAAATGTACAGGTACATCTAGAACAATATAACTAATCAAGTTCTTCCAAAAAAAATGTTTCATCCTAAACCTAATGTTAAACATTTTACATGCCTATACTTAGTTATTATAATTGTTGTAACAGACAAGTTTCTGTTAGCTTTTGTTGGATGTGCAAACCATTTGATTATTTGAACCAGTGTTAGAAAACATTAATAAATCCTTCAGACGTGCGAGCATTTTAAATAATATAAAACAATAAAACCACCAATACATCACTCAGTTCACTCATAAGTCTAAAATCATAATCATATAAAAATCAGAAACTATCTGGAGTGACGATTGATAAACTATCAGCGTATACGTCAAGGTAAATATATTTAAATATAGTCATATAGATCGATAGAATATAAACGGTCAAGATTTCTAACGAAATAAAATATATTGTTAATTAAGACAAGGTTTATATAGACTCTTGGTTTCATTTAAATTTTTAAGTGATCAATATTATGCGGTTTGATATAATTGGGAAGTTATTGTACTCATAACATTAAAAAGTATTTGTATTCTAAAACTTAGATAGGGTCCAACAGTTGTAAATTAAAAATATGAGTATTTTCTTTTTATTACTCGGCACCGGATTTTTGTGTAGGTACGAGTATTGAGTATCTATATCTTTAACAATACTTCGTTTATTTATGTGTTATTACAACTAGTAAAACAAAATATTATATAGGTATTTATTGATTATTTTTTGAATTTTATTGAAAATATTAAATACAAATCATTGGATTTTTGCCATTTGTGATTTGTGATTTTTGATATTTGATATCTTTAAAATTTAAACTTGTATCACATATTATATAGGTAGTGCATAATAATAATGATAAATTAACTACCTAATACTTACATAATATTATGAAAAATATAATTACTATATAGGTGCAGGGTGTAACAGGAAGACCTGACAAATAACTTTTGTTCAAATCAATATTTAAAATTTTTTTATATAGTATTTTTTTTTATAGTTATTATAGTCACTTACGCTACACTTATAAAATAAAAATAAATTTTTTTTTATTTTTAATACTGAAAATAATAAAATTTAAATTTGATTTAAACATTTTTGGATAACTTAAAAGTAGCCAATTTGTGAATTTGATAATAAGAACAATTTTTATTTGTAAAAAGATTAATCTAAGTCAAATATTTTATTTTTTAATTTTTTTTAAAATATCAAAATTTTTTTGATTAAATTAATTTGGAACATTTAACTTTTTGTAAAATATAATTTTTGGGAATTTGCTGACATGAGTAAATTTCTTAAACTATTTACGAATCATATAATTTTAACAATTTGTGTCATACGTTTAAGTAGAATATTTATTTATTTTTTTGTCAGGTATCCCTGTTATAACAACCTGTTTATCTAATTATAAAATAATACAAATATTACATTATATATTTCTGAAATAAATACAAATCTGCACCATCAATCAACTCTTATATAGGGTTGTAAAATGTCGATTCCTATAGATTTATTATGATTTATGACCCTTTACTATATTTATGTACGAACCTACAAACATGGTTTATGATGATGTTTGTTAATAAAAATAAATCTGTGTACATTAATTATTGATCACAATATTTTGTTCATAATAATATAAATAATTAACAAATAAACATGTGTTAACAGTGCTTTTCTGTACTGTCTAAAGTTCTATTGTAGAATAAGGAATCAGGAACGTGGAATGGTTTAGTGTGTAAACAAACGATTTAAGAATCACGATGGTCAAGGGCATTTGAGCCGAAGGGAGAGTGGTTGGTTTACTTATTATTGATATCGATCGAATGCGTCGAAGATAATATTATACCGCAGTTATACACGAACGTTCATTATATATTTTGTTGTTTCGCAATACACCACACAAGTAGTATAGGTATTAGTTAGGTGTATAATTTTATAATTTTGTGCAATTATTAATTTCTAACCGCCTTAATTGTAATTGACAACTTACAAATATTTTAGAAAATAATTTATAGTAATACCTACCTATATGGCCATATAAGACATGAAATAATAAATTATTTTGTATATTTTTAAGTAAGTACCTACTTTCGTTTTCTTTTTTACTCAAATGCATTTTTACGACGACAATTAGTCGTCGATAAGAATTTTCAGTTATAATATAACCTATAATGCGCTGCTTAGCCGTCCATAAAACACTGGGTATAAAATCGTTGTAATATTGATTATTTCGTGAACAAAACGAGTTATGCAAAGGTTACTTATAACTTAAAAGTAATAAGTATATACCAGTTATTATCTCATAAAATTGTGCAATATATATAAGATGTATATTTAAGATTAAGAGTATATTATGACCAGGTATATGTTGTATACGGCTTAGTTACGAGTTATGTAATTTGGGTTTGATAGTTGGAGGGCGAAATTTTTCTCTGTAGGTACATATATATATATATTATATATATTACATACTTATCCAAAAAGCGTGTAACTAACTAGATAATAAATAACGTTACGATATAAAAAAAAACAACAAAAAACGGTACAAATTTTGAAAGGTAAGCGAAACGCGAAACGTGAAACACAACACAACTACATATCAATACTGCAGGTTATGTTAGGTAGGTATATGCGAATGGAATAAAACAAATACCTACCGCTAAACGGTTTGCTTCTCGTCTACCGCAGGCGTCTCTTTTCCCGCTGCATGTATATAATTACGTATATATTTGTAATTTGTATAATATAATATAAATGCATAGTTATAATGGGCGTATTTTTAATTTATAGAGTTGGGCCGTACCACTTTTTTCGATATCCGATTCACTGATATACATATTTATCGGATGTAAAACTGATGACCCATTATAATCGATTCGATTATGTAGCGCTCAGAGTCCATAAAAAACGATACTAAAAAAAACGATAACGTATCAGGACACTTGAAAAAATGTCCATCGTCGGAATAAAGTGTCAATGTGACATTTTATTCTGTTCGTAAAAAAATAAAAAATAACAGATACAAATATGTATGTATATATAGTACATAGTCCGTGGTACATCGTAAATATTATTACAAAGCCTGTAACTATACAAGGATGCACGTGGTAGGTGATTCATTAGACATGCTCACCCAGTCACCCTGTTTTCCCATTCGTAATGAATTTATTCAAATTCAAATGTTTAGAATTTTAAAGTACCTATATATATCTACTAAAATACAATATTAAAAATAATTATATTTTAAGAAATTGCCTTTTGTACAGTGTCCTGTAGGGTATGGCGATACAAACTACCTTCCTTACTATACATTGTTAAGCAGATGATTGTTTTTTAACGTTGGCTTATATAAATCTAAATTTGAACGATTAGTTTCTGAATTATTAATCTTCATGTACTAAGGATGAGATTGGAGTACTTGGCCCAAAATAGGTATTATAGAGGATAGCTGGCAGCATGATAATAGATATGGCTATGATAACTTGGAAATTATAATAATTAATATTAATATACTAGAATTATATTTTATAATTTGAGAAAATATTAGGTAGATATATTATTAAAGATTAGTATATTTAATACACAAAATGTAATAACTGAGGAATCCCTTTAAATTTCATTAATTTAGATTTGCAAAAAACTCATCTACTTAACAATGTAGGTACAGTAAAAAAGGTTGGTTTTCATTTGGAAAAAGAGTTTGCACGTCCATAGGACATTCCTTAAGTTTTATACGAAATCTAGACGAAAGCTATGGCCTATGGATTAACCATAAATGTATCTATAAGCCCTTAAAATTAAAAATATAAAAAAGATGTAGATATAAATAACTGGAATTTATGATAATACAGCCT
>WHPZ01585684.1:18604-38377 GCA_016617965.1 Macrosiphum rosae
TACTATATTATTATCATTCAATGATTTTCTGTGTTAAAAAATAAAAATAAAATATAAGTACTAAAAATAATTTTAAAAGGCGCGATTCAATGTTGTTATGGTTATTCATGTACCCACCTAGAGTAACTAAGTGATAATACCGAATTTTCATTAGTAAAATATTAATTAACGGACAAAACATTTAAAAATTAGATTTGCAGATTTCAGTATGTATAATGTATATTTAATATTATATAATATATTCTCACTAATTCACCACTAGGGCACCGTACATTACCATATCATCGGGGTGATTGGGTGAACTCTAAATGAGTTAATTAATCTATCGTGGTATATTTCTAGTATACATTATAATATAAATAGAGGCCACGTTATGAATTAAATATATTGAACTCGTTCACTCGTTGGACTTGTGTGAATATGTAAACCTGTTTCGTTTTAAATCAAATTATTTCGAACTTGGTTCATAATTTGGAGAAACTGGGACATTATGAATATTGAACTATAAAGATGTATATTTAATGATTGAAAAAAAAAACAATATTTTGACACATTCACACAAAGGACTGCAAGGGTTAAATAAATAATAAAAATCATAAGAAATAAAAATGTGTGGTATTCTACAGTATGTCCCAGAAGTCCCGTATCACTCTTAGTATCTCCATGGAAAATCAATATATTTAAATGCAGTTATTTTTAGAGTAAATTCTGATTGAATAGCATAATATTCGATTTTTTTTTCAAAAATTCAAAAATTATAAAAAAAAAAATTTAGGTAAATAAGTTTTTTAAATTTCCAAGATAGTAATTTTGTTGATCGTATTTTTTAAAACAGTTCAAAAAAAAAAAAATATTAAAATGTAATGAAAATTGTCCAAGTTAGAGCTAATTATTATTTTGAATTTCTAAGAATAATAGTTATGTTACCTATGCATACAGCATTAGCAAAATACGATTCGCATGTTAATGTTACAATCACGCAGATTTTTCGGCTAAAATTAAAAATAATAATTAGCTCTAACTTGGGTATTTATTAAAACAATTAAACTAGTTAACATGTTAACACTTACTTCCTCGGTATTGGGTGATTATTGTTAAATTATTTGTATAGTATGGCCAGTAAGGGATATATTATTGTTGTCAGCAAACAAGTATTTATTAGAACCATTGTGGCGAGTGAAAACAAGTTGAATTTCTAAAAGAAAAATTAACTTGTAAGTTGATTTACCAATTGTTAAGTTGGACGAAACAAATCCCATTTAACACAAATTAGTTCAACGAACTAGTTCATATTTCAAATTAACTTTTCCGCAACGAGTTCTGTACAATATATAGGTATATATATATTATAATATAATAATATATACCTATAATATTATACCATAGTATGAAAGCAGTATTTCTAGCTATCACGTGGAAGTGTACTCGAAATACGCTCTGCCCCTGTCGCGTCGTGTGTCGAACACGACCTTGGCCACGCGGTGGGGTGTCCACAACGCCCAAATTCGACGGTCAACCCTTGAAATTTCGGCGCGCCGGGTCATGCAGCAGTCGCCGACGACGTCGACTACGACACGGTCTCGGAGGGGGCGACCGATCGGCCGCGCGAAGGCGCCGCCGAGTCAGCAGCTGTGCGGCGCGCGTCAACCGCCCGCCCGTCCCGCCCCGCCAACGATCGGCAGACCGCCGCCGCAGCTTTCTGGCACCGAGTCCGAAGAAACGCGGTCCGCCGGCCTCACTGCCGTGTACGCGCGCGTGACTTTTGTGCGCCAAACGGAGCTGCGCCTCGCCGTACCTACGCACGTACGTCAAGCTGCAGTCACATACGACGAGAGCGCAACTCTATTTCCGAAATATATAAACGTGTAGGTATTTAATATCACGACTGCAGCATAAGAACACCGCGTGTGCCACCGTGACGACGAAGACGCCGGCGACGATCGCGTAATCGGTTTACCACAAGTGTATGTATAATAATGCTGTATAATAATATACCTCCTAATAATGAATAACAGTGATTCGTTGTATAGGTCTTTAGTTGGTCCGTTGACAGTGCTTGACTTGGAAAATTAATATCGGAGGTACTCTGATGACACAAAAAACATTTTTCGTCCCAACCTGTAATTAATATCGAATATACGTAAAATACTCATGAAAGGCTTCGCCCCTCCCGCCGCACTCCCTCCTATTACACCCTCAAACCTATTACCAAAAACACCAACAAACATTTTATATCTTAATCTTATTATAATACGCAGCCCTTACTAAAGAGTTTCAACCATTGTAGCATACAAGCATGGTAGGTATATGGTTGGATTTTTGCAAGTAATACTCGAATTTTTTTTTAAGAAATTATTAATAAATTACTTATAGATTTAAATATTTGTATTAGGTTAGTTATTTTTATAACAATATATTCTATATAGGTACATTACACCTATATTCACATATAGGTACATAACATACATACATTTTTTGTCTAAATGATCTAAACTCAGGATCAAATTTTAAACATAATATTATAACAAGAACCATGCAAGAACTGAGCTGATACCGTAGGAGGTGCCTTTCCTAAACAAACCTTTCAACGTTATCAACAAAATACATTTAACATTGTAAACAAACATTTTTTAATAATCTTGATTTGATTAATACTCCATAAATAAGAATATTTGTTATTTATAATATTGTCTTCTTGTATTTTATCGTTCGTGGTTACAAGATTATAAATATACCTACAACCGTGGTTACTTATCACCTTCTATCCAAATATTATACGTAATTATTACATAATCATCATATATACTGTACGTCACTGTAAGTACCTACTATCAATACTTACATACATAATACATTGTGTAATCAGTTTTTAGTTATAAAAAAAAAATTATTAACTTTGTAATTTTGTAAGAAAACTTAAATAAAGTATTATCCTACATGCGAATTAATCAAACTAGTATAGAAAAAATAGAAGGGGTACACTAAAAGATCTGAATATTTAGTTGAGGTTCTCATTTTCCTTACCCCTCCCCCCACTATTCAGGCCTTTCATCGGTTTCGTTTCCTCCAAGCCGCCAAGTCGACGTCCGCACGTCCTCACGACAGGGATAAGTTGACTGAAGCCACTATATTATATTTCATACTATATACGTCATATTAAATATTATCAGATACGTATAAATACAAGTATATAGTTACTATAGTTGTATAGTGACTGCTTGGTTGTTTTTCCGAGTGGTATTTTTGTTGGGGTATGTCATACGGATTTGCAATATTATAATTGTAAATATTAATATCAAATAAAATAATTAATAACATTAGTTGTTATTCACTTCATATCATAATATACAAATCGAGTTTATTATTTTCTAATAATCGTTACAAAATAGTTTTTAACACGTTGAACAAGTTATATAATTGCATATGGATTTCTGTAATGATTTTTTATTGAAATTTAGTTAATAATAATTGCACGTTTTTATTTTTTGAATTAGTTATTCTTATTTAATTTTATAAAATCTATAAAATACATTCATTTTTAACTTGAAAGTAGCGGTGAGGGGGGGGGGGCAAAAGAAATTAGTAACAGTGCCACGTTAATTTAGAATACCTCTTAGCAGTCTCTGGCGACTGCAGATACCCTATAGGTATAGTGTATACTATAAGAGTGCAGGTACTCTATAGGGCCTAGATTCTTCTATCTCTATGATAGATACCCTCGGACCACCTGTTTAAAAATAAAGCAGACAGAATAGATTATAATATTATAATATGTCATATACTCATATGTGTACGATGTACCAAATTATAAGTACCTATTATAAGTAAATACGATTTACCAAAAAATAAAGATATGATTTCGTATTAATTCACGGAAAACATCAGATGATAATTGTTGTAATATTGTTTCTTATTTCGTAAAACCTATGTATACCTACTGTATAGGAGGCTTGCATTATATATATTTATATATTTTCTTATTGAATACAAATTCGATACATATACATATTACATGATTTTCAAGAATAGTATAGTTGAAACCATTCTATGCATTAAATTTAACATTTGAAATTTTTTAAAGGGATAAACTTTTTTGAATCTATTTTTCTATTGGTCAGATATTATACATATTATTATAGGTCAGTGTAGTACATTTGTGATTTGTCAATTCTCACCTTTACTGGAAATAAAATATAATAGCATATTTTCAACAAAATAAGAGTTATCAAAATCATGAACAAAATCGGATTGATTATATTTCATTCAATAATATAGGTACACAGTAAGCACTATTATATTATTATTAGGGCCCGGAACTAGATGCATTTCCATTTTTTTTTCTAATGTTTACATTCGAGGCTCGTCTTTACAGAAAGTTGAATCATGGAATATAGAATTTATTGGTACAAGTTTAATATTAAATTTTTTGCATTTTTAGGGAATTTATTGCTTTACGGTCGTTTTTAGTATTTTGGTGCATTTTATTCATTTTTGCACTTTTTTTTACTTTTTTTTACATAATTTTGGTTTTTTCTTGTAAAAATGTACCCTTTTTGCAACACATTGAGTTTCTATTATTATATAGTTTAATAACATTCAAATTATTTAAATAGAAGTATAGAACCATACAATTTTACAATCTGTTATCCTTATAATTAACTAAAATTATTAAAATAGGATTCTTGTACAATGTACATTGTACATATTAATGATAATATTTCGAAGAAAGTCTGTGTTCGGATAGATTTGTTATCGTAAAGGTCACCACCCGCTAGTTTTATATAACATACAGTAAACAAGTAGGTATATATACAAGTAATAAGTATACAACTCACATACAAATTTATACTTTCGTATTTACTTCTTATTTGATTATTCATGGTAGATATAATAATTAATAATTACATAAAACTATCTATTCAAATATTTAATATTCTAACCTGTTTCATCATACAACCAAAATTCTAAATTTATTGATGTTTATTTTTGTGTATAAAACTTCAATAATCAATATGTCATTATAAGATTCTAAATCAGCCAAAATAAATGTTTAAGTAATAATTACTGTTATTATTACAATTATTGTGTAAAAAAAAATTCAAACTAAAACAATTTTATAGGGTTACATCTTTATTACTTAATTAGTAAATATTGTGAGTAGTATTAAAATTAACTAGCAGGTAGGTATACTATATATTTTAAAGAACACACTTTATACTTTAATAGTTCAATGACTGTCATTAATGTAGTGAATTAAAAGATAAGACCAAAGTATTGCAAAGCTAAACAATTTAATATTAAATCTATTTGATCTGACTTTTAACTGAACGTTATCATTTTTATAAAATGATCAAAAATTAGTCATTTTGTTTTTTAGTGTACACTGTACTTATACATATTATAAATTAATGTTTAATTTTTTTAATTTGTAAGTCCATTATTTTTTTCTATTCTTTGGGATAAAATCCCGAAGCTCGGATATCTTATGTAGTAAATCCAGACATTAATTAAATTAGTTATAGCAGATCAAAGTAACGAAATTAAATATTTAATGACTTTCATAATTGAAAATAAATAAGACTTGATTTATTTATCATTTTAAAAAGAGTAATGTCGTAATGTACCTACCTATATCAAACATAATATTATTATAACAATATGAAAATATTCTAGTAGGTGTCTACTAAATACTGTTTTAAAATAAAGTATAAACCTATAAATATACCTAAGACAATAATAGTTTAATAAAAAAGCATCTGAAATGAAACCCATGTGTAACACTAATGATTATACTTCAAACACTAAACGACGCGGTTGTAGGTTACAAGTTTACAACATATAATATTTTGGTTTAATTTTATAAAAATGTAAATATATAAATAAATTATATTGTCCAATTAAATGCTTTTTTAAATTTCAATTAATCCCAAATGTTTTTTGCTGAAATTCAATTTATAAAAAGAGAACATTATTTACGCTCTAATTACAAGTGTTGTGAATAATAATATTCAATATGATCGATAAAAATTAAATATTAACTGTACATTTAACTTTAAACTTTTCAAACAACAAATTCATATCAGATTTCCCCCCTCCCATTGGCTTTGGAGTGAATAATCATCCATATTGTGTTTAATGTGAATTTTGAATCAATTCAAATTATATTCATTGTTTCTTATTGTAAGATATTTTACTACCTAAGTAAAACGTTTTGAGAGGGTAGGGGATTTTCCAATTTTCCTCTCCGTTTTAGCTATGTCGTTTTCTTTATTTGATTTCCCTCACCCTTTCAGAAATCATGTCTACGCCACTGTTTTAAATGTGTCATTCGTTATAATGTTTGTAGTTTATACGTACCTATATCAACTTGATTAGTTTCATGGAACCATAATGTCTCGTATCTGGGGACTCTGGTTGTAAAGGTCAGTGATATTATTTTCAAAGGTCACATTTTTTTAAATATTAAACTTTTATACAGAATTCATTATTTTAGTTATAAAACCATATAACCATATTTGCATCAAATTCTATGCCTTACAACTTAGAAACTATAATAATATTACAAATTACAAAAGTATATTATATCAATAATTTATATTCTTTTAACAGTACCTAGGTACCTATATACCAAATTACACAATTACAATAGTTTAAACAGTTTAATGCGTACAATTTTTATAATTTATTATTTACAATATACTGCATTTATTTTGTACTACGAATTCAAATTGGTTAACTTAAGTAGTAAAAAAAACAGTTGTCAGCCTTCAAAATATACAAATTAAGTGCCTAGATTGGTTAGTATTAATAATTATTTATCTACAATGTCTAAGAGTTACCTATATATTTTTAATCTTGCTAAATATTGTGGTATTTGAGGATTTGCTAAATTAGACACTTAGTAAAATATGAAAAATATTCAAGGAAAATTGTATTTATCTGTTGTGCAACATATTTACTCTCTGAACTAGTGTCCACATATTAATTTTGCGATTTCCTTTAATAGTATTAATATTAATATGTAGTGTTTACTATTATATATTTAAATTTATTATAAAGAATCTCCGCATTAAAATAAACTGATAATATTGCAATAGACCATGTAAATTAAAATTAAAGAGAAATAATATTAATCACTTATACCTACTATTTTAATGTTTTATACACAAATATATTTTTCAATTTTTGCTTCAACACTTTCTTTTTTATTTTGGAGCTTATTACATTCATTTGATAAAATGTTGAATGTAATGTAGGTACCTAGTTAATGATAAATATTATTTAATTTGATGACAAACTAGTTTAAATAATTAAAATTTGTTTTTACATTATTTAAGAAAATAATTAGCATTTATCGATTTAACATAATTAATAATTATAGACATGTCAAATTTCAACATGAATATAGGATTTACACATTTCGATACAACACTTGACTAGGTTTCGTAACATTTTCTGGTACAAGTACCCCTTTAAAATATAAAGTACCTATAGCCACAATCCCGTTCTAAATATAAATTTTTTTTTCTTTTTTGATTAATAGGTATTAATATTTTATTGTTAACTAGCTATATTACTCTAAAAATTAACATAATTCCTTCTTATTTTATAAAATAACCAGTGAAAAAATACAAATTGATAGAACTTGCATGATGACAATTACTGTTAAAAAGTTGCCTCTAATTTCAACAGTTTTTAATTTTTTACGCGGGAAACATAAATATTTCTGAGATGAAAAGTATCTCAGATCATTTCTTGCCAAGTCTTCTCCCTGTCTGTATAAATCCCGTCAAAATCTGTATTGTTGTTTCAATAATTATTAGAAAGATAAACTAAAATCATTTTTTTTTTTTAAGTAGAGTTATTTGTATGACTGTATCCTATATTTATACACTTTATTACTCGTTTTAGTAACTATAGAATTAAATACGTACAAAATGATTTTTATATTGTCCACTATTACGGTTTATCTAAATGATGTATCTACCAACTACCAGCTACCTATAACTTTTAACCTTAATTATCTTTTCTACACATTTTTGATTGAATGATACAGGTGAACATTTAGATATAAAAAAAGACTTGAAATGATTAATAAAAATAGATTGTACTCTGTTTTAATAATAAAATATATTAAGTACAGTTGTACACTTACACACAACATATTATGTTGTTATCAATTAATTATTTCTATTAAATATTAATTAATGTCTTGCGATAATATTGAATGTAACCGACATTTAATCAACTTTTTTCTTTTTTTTTTCATCGTACGTTTGTTTGTATTATTTTGTTAAATAACCATATTGCATGCATTAAGTAAAACAATGCATTCATATTATATTATCTATTCATATTATGTTTTAATATATAAACATTATAAACGTTATGTTACACTGTTACAGGATGCCAGATAAAGTGATAATTTTGAACGAAGGACCACCGTGGGGATTCCGAATGACTGGAGGAAAAAATACAGGATCACCATTGAAAATATCAAGGGTAATACAGTAATTTTTAATTTTTACTAGTCTATAATCTATTAACACAAACCTATCATTTTATATCAAACTGAAGCTAACTTACTTCAATCTCCCTAAATTGGTTACTTGAGCTTGCAATGGTGAAGTCCGGCGAAAGTGTTTACCAACAAAATATATTTTTTAAAAATAATATGTTACCCATGTCGGTAGGTACTATTTACGTATCTCCCGACAGTACAAATCTCATACTGGCAATGAGTATACAATTCATATTGTCATAGGTATAAAATATAATAATTAATAAAATATGACGAGTTAAATAATATTTATTTAGATATATTATATCAGTTATAATTATATATGTGTGGCCGTGATGAGTGACGTGCTACAAATTATATTTTGGTACGAGTAATGAGTATTTTAATATTAGTTCTATTAAATAGTTGGATATTTATTAAAATATAATTTATATATATTATAATACCTGGTAAAAGTGTAAACGCAATATTGAATAACAAGGAACTATCAGTTAATTGCCTTATGAAAGAAAACTTTATTGTGGTTAAAAAATAAGTGTTTTGAATTGTTTTTAAATTTTAAAAGAATGTACCTAACTACTTAAAATTATTATTGAATACTTTAATTCATTTAAAATTGTATTTATGGTACCGTAACGTTATGTCTAATTAAAAATAATACATAGCAAACTAAAAATAAAACAGAGCTAAAAATATTATTCATAATTATTTGTTGAAATATAGGTTAACGTTTGAATATTTCCCCGTTGTAATTTTTCTTATTTTTTCAATAGTTTATACCACTAAAATACATTTACTTCCTGCACGCTTTATGAATATTGCCAAAACACCTTTGTACCTATCGTATGTTGGAATGTTTATAGTAATATTATTAACGTTTTTAAATAGGTGAGTCCGATGTGAGAATTGTTTGTTTACAGATTTGAGATTAATTTCAACCACGGTATATTAATTATTATTATAATCAATCAAACACTCCATAATCCTTCATAACAAATCTGAAATCATTAATTATCATAGGACAATAGGTATATTATTAGTTATTACTATTCCCAATTGTAAATAAATCAGTTGAAGAGGGAGATCCATGACGGCATGAATTAAATAAAAAAATGTCCTGACAATGGTCGATAAACGAATAACGATAACGCGTGGTCCATATGTGACCACGAAATCATAACTTCGACTGATGTATTTTGTAAGCAATCGTCTCCGAATTTTAGCGAATGCCATTCCAACAAGTAGCACACATTCGGTATAGCTAGGTGCCTATTGGCTATTTTCTAGTTCGAAAATTCGGTGTAGGATTTTTTTCTCAGTTAATGTCTATAGGTTTTACTGATGCTTATAATATTATACAGGTAGTTTCTGAAATGGATGAGGTAACTAGTACATACGTACTCAGTAAGATGGTCCAATGAAGATTTTTTTGAATTTTTTTTTCTTTTTTAAAAATCTGGACTTATACAAATTATTTTTAGAACATTATCTTAAATGTAAAAATAAATGGTCAAGTTGTATTTTTCGCAAAATTCTCATACGAATCGAGGTATCACTTCATTTTCGCGCTTGTCGCGCGTATTTCACGCTCGAATCGTGGACTAAAAAAAAATGGTGTGGCACATCGATTTGTATGAGGACACTACAAGATAAACAGTGGTAATAGTTATTTGTTGTTATTTAAAATGCATGATTAATTAACGCATTATTTTACATTGTCAACTAATAAAAATGATAAAATAATAACAAAATTAGGGTTAACAAAGTTTTAAATGATCGAATTTACTGCCATACATTTAAGTTGTGTTACATTGTAAAATAATCATAATTAAATAAACTTCATTTTGAAAACCTATTTTTATCTACAGTTGTTCAATGTACAACCATGCACTTTTCCATCCGACGATGTAATGAACTCCCAAGTTTTTTCCAACAAATTTGGTGTTTGACGAATGATATCAGCTACATCATTAATTCTCATAAAAAGTTCATCTTATTATTTAATTCTTTGTCATAAACATGTTATTTCTGCATACCCAGTGTTAGTGTACTCCATTCTCCATTGTTTAAAATTTATATTAAAAACAAATTATAGTGTTGTTCAATATTATCAAGTATTGAACTCAGCTATAATCAAATCAACTAATGTTCTTTATGTAGAAATTATGGTCAATTAGTTATTTTATAATAGGTCTTAAGGATAAAAGTTCCCATATTTTATTGCTTGTACATCTAAATCACACAAATCAATTTAACGTCGGTAAATTCGATCATTTAAAACTTTGTTAACCCTAATTTTGTTATTATTTTATAATTTTTATTAGTTGACAATGTAAAATAACGTTTAATTAATCATGTACTTTAAATAAAAACAAATAACTATCATCAATGTTTATCTTGTAGTGTTCTCATACAAATCGATGTGCCATACCATTTTTTTTTTTAGTCAGCGATTCGAGCGTGAAAAACGCGCGACAAGCGTGAAAATGATGTGACACCTCGATTCGTATGAGAATTTTGCAAAAAATACAACTTGACCATTTATTTTTATATTTAAGATAATGTTCTAAAAATAATATGCATAAACCCAGATTTTGAAAATAGAAAAAAAATTTCAAAATAATCTTCATTGGGTCATCACATTGAGTACGCATATACTAGTTACCCCATCCATTTCAGAAACACCCTGTATACAATGTATATAGGATCACAATATTATGGTGTAGTTTTTATTCTGAATTTGCAGCAATCTGTATTGTAAGTATGCTGTTTGTAAATTGTAAACATATTTCCACATCTTCGTATAGGTACATAGGTAAGAGCAAATGGTGTATAATAGGTACCACTATAAACTTAGACAGTCTTAAATTATAATAATTATTCTAAAATTCTTGCAGTTTCTGAAAATGTTTACAATATTGTACTATATGCTAATATGGTAAAGTTCATAATTTATAATCATATATCATCGGAAGACAATAACCATAGGGTAATAAAATATATTTATTTATTATAATCAATTTTTTTTTGTAGAAATCGTTCCATAATAATATTGTTATCTACTTTAATTTGTAAGTACATAATTTAATTGCATTCTGAAACATTATTGAGGGGGTTTTTAAATACGTTGGGTTGGGATCAAGCCCCCAACCCCCCGTCTATTTTCACCTATGCTCGTATATAGTGTCTGGTATCGCTACGACACTGCCTCGATGATCCCATGATAATATATACGTTGGCTTCGGGCCATGTTTTCATATAGTATCGAGTGCGGTAAAACTACGACCGCCCTCGCGTGGTCGGGGATAGGTTAAGATTGTATATTATTATATAGAAAGAGCTCGTTGTGCCCAGTATAAATAGCACACGGAGAAAAATATTTCACTTGTGCGGTGCGCTGCCGCGGCCGCCGTGATCGACATTGGAGTACTGACAAAACGAAAGATATTGTCGCAGAAAACCATCGCGTGTATTGCAGTCAAGCATATATATTCGTATTATATAGACAACACGTGACGTCATGGATTTTCGACGATAAGCACGTGGCCCACAGCCACTTGAGATTTTCTGTTATTTTCCACCCCTTTTCTATCATCATCATCGCTCTGATGAACCATTGTTTGACTCATATCGATGACAATAATTGACAATAAAATAATAATTGACACAATTATTGTGTACAATCTTATAATATAGGAGTATTTTGAAAAAAAAAATTAAAACAGTTCTGATTCCCCTTTGTCTTTCTAGTTCTACGAAAATATACTTAGAACTATTTGTTTTTACGAATAAGCATACAATATTAATTCTAATAACGTCAAAGTTCTTTTAACAAAAATCACACCAAAAATAGCCAGTAAATAAATTGTTTTATTATTATAATAGTTAGTAATAAATACGATTTTTAAAAAAATACGTGAACAAAATTTAACAATTTTTAGTAGGTACTAAGTAGATATATAATATGTAAACATAATATCGTATTGTGCGTGCAATTTTTAGATCAGTGCTTTAATATTGTGAAGTTGATTTCTCTATAGCAAATAAATAATAATAATACAATATAATATAGTATATTATAGGTACTCAATGATAATAATATGTAGGTTTACCTTCGGCCCATACGTATAAATGTATAATATTATGGATTTAGTGATACTCTAAACGCAAAACGCTCTATAATTAAGAAAATATTAACGTTTTTGAAAGAAAAAAACTGTCGCTGTTGCTTCTTATAATTTTTTTAATTTTTTCTGACAATATATATATTTTTGATTTTATACTCAGAATCAGTTTATAGGTGAGGTACCACTCCTGCACTTGTTTATCTAAATAAGTACTCGTTCATAAAAAAAAATTGAAAAAAAGTGGTTTTGTAATTACTTAAAATTTAATAAAATAATTGTACTTTTCGATACGTATATACTTTTCGATACTATATTATTATTAAATTAGGAAGATGTTGAATTTTTAATTTTTTTTAGATAGTCTTTGACAGTGCTAGACTGGATAAAAATGTATTTTTAACTAATTTTTACTCTGTATTTTCCGACCTTTCAAAATCATTTTTGTAATTTTAGTTAATTTTTAATCAATCTATTTATTTACTTGACTATTTTTTCGATTATGATTCATTTCGAACTATACAAAAATTAATTAAATTTAAATCATAAAAGTATTAATTTGACAAAAAATTTGAAATAAAAAAAATATCTTTATAATTATAAGACTTACATTTTTACGACCGCATTTTTAAATGCTTAGACCATATTTGCACATTATTTTCTCTATTCATTAATTTATGTTTATTAGGTCATCAACTTCCGAGCTCTAGTCATTATTATTTATTATACACTAATCATAATTATTAAAAGTTTAACCAATAACCTTAATTTTCATCTGAATTACAATGTGTTAATGTAGGTATAAGTAACCCTAGTCTTTAAATTGTGTTTCACAGACACATTGCAATACATTACATTACGGTAGTTGGTATATTAGGTTAAATTATATACATATATGATGATGATAATTATAATATTATATTAGATATCAAGGACATATTAATTAGTTTCATATAATTATTATCTTTGTGTTTATTATATTTATATTTTTTTATGCTATTATTGGCCTCAGTCGTACCCAGAAATAAAATTGTCAGTTCCAAGTTTAAAGTAACAAAGAATTGTGTTTAATTCTTATAATAAGAATTATAATTGTAAAAGATCAATGGACAATGTATTGCCGGATAGAAATTGTTAAAAAAAAAAGTGATTGTGAGTATTCGGAACCGTGATACAGTTCTTGGAACCATTCAGTCACATCCTAGCTATACTATAATCAACCATATAAACGTATAATACGATTATTATTTTTTTCAACCTTAACTGCTATGATGAATTGGTTAAATGTAAATAATATAAAATAGTCTTACGCATAAAGCGTATTTACTGTTATTTCTGTTGAGAAATGTACAGGTATTCGTGTAAGTCATTTAACTATGAACAATTTAAATACGCACTTTTTGTGTTTCTGATATAACAGATTTATTTGTATTACAATTATATTATTGGTTAAACCTTAAACTATAAAAAAAAGTTATAGATGTTTATAAGAAAATGTCGATTTAAGTATATAGTTCTCGCATTTTGTCATTTTGATATAAAATTATATAAAATCCCTAGTGCACATTATGACAATTTATCTCTTATAATAAAATAATAATTACAATGGTATATTTACGCATCTATTGAAAATATATTTTCTAACTGCGTTTAAGGCGAAGGTCTTCGTATTTTAACAAGCTAAAAATAGATTTGTTCGAGAAAATTATGTATGTCACGTAAAATTGCAGAATAATATGGTTAGTCCGTACAATTCTGTAGTGTGTGCGCTAATATAAAAATTACGAACTCAATTTATTTTAAAATTTCTATTCTAATAGATTGTATTCTATATGTGATTATATTTAACGTTTTTAAATATATTAGTATTGACTATTGTTATAAGTAAAGCCACTATAACCACTAATACTAATACAACTAATATTTAAAAGTACTTATAAAAATGATCGAGTGAAGTGTTAACGATAGATTAATTACTTTATTTATTTTCTATTTTTTTGCTGAATTTTCTATTAAATAATGATAGATTATTTAGTTAGTTTAGCAGGTAATTTTGTAATATGATGATTTTATGAGTTATTAAGTTACCGAAGATAGAGGCACGGATATAAAATTATTGATGGACACTTTTTTTTTAAATGTATAAAAGTTCTAGTATTCAATACTCGTATTTAATAATAAAAAGGCAGCAAAATGACTTACACTATGCATATCGATGAACTTATAAACTTCAAAAACGTAAGTTTAAACATACAATATTTCGATGATATTTTGTTTATTACCTATTGTGTTTGTTAATATTATTGTTACGAACATAAATCTTATAATTTACGAGTTTGTATTCTCGCTAAGTTATATTTGTTAATTATGCCACAACTTAATAGTTAATATATATTACTTTAGTTTGTTTACTGATAATTCATTCATCATTACTTACAGTTTTTAAAGAGCTTCGTAAAGATTTTTAATAGGTTTAGCTTTATTTAAATAAAAAATAGTTCACATTCTTATTTCATTAAACAATAAAAAACAATATTGATAAGTGGTGATAATCGAGGGTATACTTTAATGGACTCATTTAAAGATTTACCATTTCCGTGGATTTAAAAAAAAAGTACGTTCAATGTGGGTATATATGTATAATCATAAAAACATACATTTAACCATAACTATTGTAAGTTAAAAATAACTGAATGCCTGAATAGGTAGTAAAAAGTGTTTATGTGAAAATATAACCGTTTAATTTAACTTTAATTATCTATAATTTATACTTCTGGTTTAATAATATTATTATAATATTGCTGAATATCCTGCAGCACTGACTATATTATAATATAATATGTACCTATACCTATCTACGGCTTTCACTGCGATATCGTTCTTCAATGGATTGCACATGCACACACGTAGGTATATAATATTATATCGTATATTACATACTAATCGAGTGCAGGGCTGCAGTGCTGCACGTGTGAAATACGGTAAATTAAAATGATACTTATTGTATATTATGTAAATAATAATTATATATGAGATGTTATTGGTATGTATTGTATGTCTTATACAACGTTCCACATATTATACGCATTCCGAACGCACCTCTTGCAATAAATGATTTGCATTGAAAAAAAAAAGTAAACCCCGAAAACCATACCCAGTAATGTCTCCATGGCTCCGTGGATGGTCTAATACTATATGGCCGCGGTCGAGTCCCTCTACACAATATACGATTATATTATATTATTATTATATGGTGTTCAAGGTCTGCCGGTCGCATTCCACTACGGTTCATTTGCCCAAATAATCCATTCTTATATACCACCGCTGTGGTCATTATTATACATACCGCGGCTAAGATGCTGCAACCACTGCTACCGCCGTTTAATTTTTCATTCTTCTTTCCTTCCTATTTCTTCTGCCGTTTTATGCTCGACCCACCATAGATGATATTGTGTCCGACGTGGAATATTTATTACCTATACATCATCAGTACTTCTTCACGATTACCGCCGTATATACCTACTACGCTGCTACGATGTTTTTCGATTTTTTTGATTTTACCCGAACGCTATGATAATAAAATTGTCGTCACAATACTACACTTTATAATTTAATTTTTTTCGTCTCGTTTGAAAAAAAAAAAGTTTTATTACTATTATTGTATCGCGTTTCGATATACTCCATTATATTTGCATTAAATTGTTATATTATATAGTGACGTGATTACGTTTATGATATTTAATTATTTTTGATTACCTATCTACTATTATATTGTTCTACCTGTGCTTTATACGACTATTTTAAATGCTTGTCGAAACGGTATCCGATGCACACGTGCATTTTCATTATTCGGCTAGAAGGTTTAGAGACGGGTTGTTGGCTAACATTTTAGCGACCCAAAATAAAAATAAGGTATTATCATTATCATTCTTACATAGTTTTAAATAGTATGAAAGACTAGGGAGAGGGCAAAATAATTTATTCGTCAATCGAAATCATAAAAAAACGGTTTGATTGTTTTGGCAATAGTCTTAAAACTAATTGTATGACTTTGAAACAAACAGTAGGTACCCATATCGTAAAAAATATTATTAAGTAGGTAGGTACATAAGAGTTCATTAAAAACAAAATTGCTATGGTTGTTTAGAGAAAATCATAGACTTATAATATGTATTATAAATCTATGGAGAAAATAATGTGATGATAATCCTGTAATCATAATATTCATAAAATAATACTATTGGATTATTTTTATAACCCATATACCTATTTATACCATTGACAATATATTATAATATATTATTATTATATAGCAGAAGAAATAAAAAATGTTGCTACTTATGCAATGATATCAGAAAAAAAATATATTTTTATCTTATACAAACGTACTTGTGTTAAATGTAAATATTTAATTCATTCTATTTATTTTAGAAAATTTAAAAATGTTAACTGTTGACATATTTGTGGGGAGGAGGTAAATGATATCTTATTGCCTCTCCTAAAATTTCAGGGGAACAAATGTCCACCTTGCCCATCAAAATGACGCCACTGATTATATATATATCATGTATACTTGACACTTGTTATTGAATATTTACATGAAGTGGATCATTGCCCAATGATATATCATTGGTCAAACTTTGGGATGCTGTGATATGCAAATAAATTAGGTGCGTGAACTAAGGTTAGAAACATAGCTGTAGCTGATGAGCTTATACAAAAATAATGACAAATTATCTATTGCAGTATGATTAATAGCCAATAGGTACCCAATATTGAATAAACAAAATTATTTTGTTGTTCGTTGTTCAAACGTGCAAGAGGTGCAACTTATAAAAACATTTTAATTGTAATGTATTATTGTTTAATTTTCATTATAAAAGCATATATTTCATCCTTTTTATAGATTATCTTCAAGGTGAAAAAAATGTAAAAAGATCTACAGTAACAATATGCATCGTAATAAAAAACAAAAAAAATAAATAAATAAATAATAAACAATTATTATAGACTTAAAAATTAAAAGGTTATTATAGTTTTGACACAAAATGCTTAAGCTAAATATTCGTGTTAAATTAAAATGTTATATTTTACTGTAATTTAACATATTATTACATATTATATATTATTGTACTAGATACGTGTGACTTTATAAAATGTGTTTAAGGGTGGTTCCAAATCATTTTTGTAAAATGACATACAGGCATTTTTTACTATTTTTATTTCTTACATTTTTTTACTCAAATGTAAAGAGTACATATGATGACAGTTGATACTCTTGCTGTATACGTATTATGTATGCCATAGCCCATAAGCACTACCTACCATTAGAATATTTGAGATACCTACACTACGGTTTTCGTAATGTTATAAATTATAATATATGACAACAAAATCTATAAAGCAATGATTGTTTAAGCGAGTAATAATTATAATTATAACTTATATTAATGTGTTTAAATCTATACACATTCCACATTTTAGCTCCTTAAACGGTTGCACATAGTTATTAAACTTAAAATATTAATTCCCGTATTACTAACGCATAACCAATTTCATATAACTCATGTTTCAACATTCAATTAAATAATATCGATAATATTATAAATATTGTATCCATAAAAAAATTAATTTCATACATATTATACTTTATAAATTTAAAAAAGAGTAGATTCAATTATTTTTTTAAAGATTGTAGGAATGGGGGCGTTCCGGGAATCTGTCAAATGTCACAACATATTGATTATGATATCCATTTATTATGACAGCTTATACTATAGTTTCTGTATAATAGTTACATACCTTCAGTTCCGTTTCGTCTTCCACGACAGTTATAAAAAATTGATTATATTATACGTATTTTGAATTAACTGTATTTTTTTTCATTGTTGTTTGATTCAATAACGTTTGTAAATCGAATAACGGCGTATTATTGTGTGTTTGTTGAAGCAGAAAATATTCATATGATGCTCAAATTTCGAAACAAAAAGGAACAAGTTAAATAATCATTTCGTAACTTGAATTTAAACTTTTTATTTCCAAAATTTTAAATTCCATAACAAGCGTATTATACTTATTCAATAATTTCTAGGGTACATAATCTGATAATCATAACATTTACAATAATATACGACATTCTTAATATTAGCTTTTTACTGATTTAAAATATTTTTATTATTTATATTATATATTATGTCGATTATTTTTTGGTTTAATTAACCATGATGTTACAGTTAATCTAATATTATTTTAATAATACTATATATACATATAGATTATGTAAATTATATGCATTCAAAGACAAAATACTGTAATTATTAATTCGTAATGATTTCTTTTCGTATATAGAAAATAAAGAATAGTTAAATAGTTTTTATTGTTATTTTTGCAGGTTAATAATGCAGGAAAAGCGGCAAAATCTGGTGTTCGAGAAGGATTTTTAATTGAATCAATAAATTCTGCGTCTGTTGATCATCTTACATCCAATGAAGCTCAAGCATTAATAAGAAATTCTGGAGATACTTTAACCATTGGCGTTTATCGGTTAGTATAATATAATCCTATTAATATTATAAGCACGAAAGCTTGTGACTTTGTTACTCTTTCAAGTAAATACGACTGGACCGATCTTGATGAATTTTTACAGTGTGTATTTTAGTCCAACTTCAAACATAGGCTAATTTAAAAAGGGAGAGGACCAACCCCGGGAGGTGCTCAAACAGGAATTTTGAGATTTCAGATGGAAATTTTCGTTTATAAATGGTTGCCAAGGGTTTTTAAGCTATAATAATAATAATAATAATAATAATGATAAACAAAAATAGGTATATATATTTGCTTTACTTTTTAAATATATTATATATTATATAATAATATATTTGATTTGTATTATTATTTTTTGTCAATATATATATATGCAAATTAATGTTTGTGGGTGGATTAGACCTCTGGGAAGAAGATGGGCTAATTTAAAAAAGGTTAAATTTGGTTTTTTTTATTCATCGGATTTTAGTACGGTTAGGTTAGGTTAGGATTTTGTATTAATTGATTATATTAATCCACCGTAGGTGGAATTAAGTAAAAACGACAAACTTTGTATAACTTTGATACTTTAGAGGTAAATCATAC
>WHPZ01585686.1:0-17934 GCA_016617965.1 Macrosiphum rosae
AGACAATTAGAAGCACAACGTCGACAGCTTGAAGAACTTAGAAAAAGTGTCGATGGTAGGTCGAGACAGTTGGAAGAAAAAGAAAAACACGTAGCGGAATTGGACGCCAAATTAAAAAAACGAAAAGAAAATTTGGATCTCTTGGAGTCCCAAATAAACAAAGTAAGTTGTGATACCGTCACAAGGTGAATTTGAACTTTAAAATTACAATGTTTCAGGGCAAGTCGCAAGCCGGTGACAGTGATGTAATCAAAAGACTGCAAAGCCAGATTGAAAGTTTACAAAAAGAATTGGAAAAATCCAAGGATGAGGCAAGTAGATCGCAGACAGACATGGAAAGACTGCTACAAGTAGTACAAATGGGCCAGGAAGAACAAAATGCGAAAGAGAAACAAATCAGAGAATTGCAAGAGTACGTACACAACACAAATTTTAATTTCAAGTTCATGTTTAAATGTATTAAAATATTTTTAGAGCTTTGAAAAATGCACAACCTAAGATGAGGGTGCCACATCCATCATCTCAGCAGCAGCAGCAACAGCCACACCCTTCGAGACAGCCGAAAAAAGACGACGAGGTAACGTCGAATAAACTAATTTGAAAACGACGCCTTTAATAAAAGCTGACTGGCCACAATATAATATACGCTTTTACTAACACAATGGCCACCAGTCTTCAGTTTATTACGAACACATTATTACTTAAATAACAATTAATGAAATTAAAAATTTTTAAGATTTCATCTAATTTACTAATTAAAAGTAAACGGTTATTATTATATTATTAACCATGGTATTTTTATTTAATTTGAAAATAAAGTAAGAACAAAATTATAACTTTTTTCTTAAATTGTAAGTTAGATACAGAATAATTAATATAAGGGGGACGGAGTGGCCCAGCGGTCTAAGGCGTCCGTTGCGAAGCAACCGGCGCCTGTTTGATTCCTTGGTCATGGGCGGCAGTTTTCTTCGGGCAAGTCACGGTGTCCGGAGAACAAGTGCCTCCATCCCCCACCCGGGCATGGCACATACCTACGGGTACCCAAACAAAAATTCTGCCAAACACAAACACTCACGTATAAAAACCCACCACTTCAAAACCCTACCACCACCACAATACAACCCTACTAACAGCTAACGTCCATAGATGCCGGGCTTAAGGATTAATAAAAAAAAAATTAATAGAAACTATTTATTTTAAATAAATAAAACTTTATACGATACATAAGACCATGTACAATACGTCAGAATTTCATTTAAAATCCCATATAATATAAACTAGCAATATATAAAGGAAATCAAAACTTTGTTTTTGGAACTTATTTTTACATTGAAATAATTTGCTTATAAAAATAAATAAAGCAGCATTCATAAGAACATATTTAATTATTTCAAATATAAACCATTCTAAAACACTGTATTAAATAAAATAGGTACTCAATCATTTTAAAGTGAATAAACCTTAATTATTTCAAAATACCATTAAAAATGTATTTATTTTTCTTATTAATTGTTTTAACAAACTAATAATAATTAAATATAAAATACAATTAACGTACATAAAACGTAGAAGTGAACAGTGCATATTATTAGGTCCTAAATATGCTCAAATTTTAACTACAATAAATCGTATGGCGTCGTTTTCTAATAATTTGTATATTTAATCATAATATGACAATTGTACTAACCCAAAATTATTTATCTTACCTTTCCTTAATCTTTCCACTTGTTTTATTTTATTTTTTGTTTTATTTATTTTTGCGTACACAGCCTGGCCCTGCAACCTTTTTGAAAGGACTATTCCAATAACCAAAGAAAAAAAAACAAATAATTATTTTTTTAATTTGTTTTATTTTTTACTTAAATCATATCTCATTATAAGACTTATTTCAATTACAAAAAGTAAACCGTTTGTGCTGTCACAATTTAGTTAAGTTTGAAAAAAACTAATTTATTTATTTACTATTATTGAATAATTGTTTTCGTTTCATATTATTTTTATTTGTTGTTTTTATTTTTATTTTTATCACAAAAATTGTACATATACATAAATATTACCTCGTTGAATTCGCTACTGCGATTTTAATATTAAACTAATTTCATATTTAATTATATTATAATATTATAATAATGTAAATATTTATCAATTCCAAAGGAAAGAAAGTGTTATAACCCGGTAAATTGTTTTTAGAAGAAGGGCCAGCTGTTGAACTCTTATTTTTGTAGTTACCATTGTTTTGTTTTTCTATATTATTTATTTTTTGTTATTATTACTCCATCCCCGTGCGTCCATTCCCGTAGAATATAGACCTACCAGAGGACGTCGGAACGGTAATCGGCAACGTCGAACACGTTAAATGCGAGCTAGAACGGAAATTCGCAGAAGAACTGGAAGATTTGCTGGACGTAATACAGCTTAAAAACGATCATATCGAAGAACTTCAGGAAGCGCTAAAAGAGAGCGTAACGATCATATCGGAACGCGAGGATGACTTGTTCCAAGAGCAGATCAAACGAAAGGACATTCAGGATCAGGTATTAACTGCCACAGATTATAACTGACAACCGCGAAACGGTCAATTTATAATAATATAGGAAAATAGACTTGTTTTTTTTTTTTTCAAGGGACATGTTGTTTTTTTTTTCTCTTAAATTGGTTGCCGATCGCTTAAAATCATATTTTTTTCAGACATACGATTTAGAAAATCGAGAATAATTATTTATACAACATTTTCAACAATATTATTATATAGAATACAATAAATTATGAAGTGGGTTTGTATACTAAATAAAATGTATTAGACGTTACAATATATTATGATGATCTAAAAGTAATAATCCATCTATATAAATGTGAAAATGAGATCTTCGATGCTTATACTATAGGGAACCAGTAACCACTCATCAGTTATCCGATAGGTCATGCGGTTTCCTTCAAATGATAGAGTATATTTCTGAGGGTGTCTTAATATTTTTCAACACTTATAGGTAACTCAAGAGTAGCTTACACGTGCATTTTTTTCAGCTCACAAAAAACCAATATTATTTTTGTTTATTTAAATGGTTGCCGTTGATTACATATTACATGACCTACTATTATAAATATTAGAAATATGGTGGGTGAACCATATTTTTTTTTTTTGAAACAAACCTCATTGCACGGAAAACGTTGGACAGGGCAGCTTGTATACTATATGTGTGTGTGTATGTTTGGTTGCCTATAACGAAATGTTTTACGGTGTACAAATTACTGTCGTATATTAGATGAAAACAAACATTTAATATTATAATATAATATTATACTTTGGTTAAGTCTAATAAAAATTTTTATTTAATTTTCTCTTTCGAATTCAAACTAGCGAAATGACACTTTGTTTTTAAAAGAAAATATTTCAATTTAATGTTAGTACTAGCACAACAGTAGGTAGACGACACATTAATCTGATGAATATTGTTTAATGACGATTGTCTTTATATAACAATATTATAATATGTTAAAAAGATTTAGACGAATAATAATGACTGTTTGTCTTAAACAGGTCTGTGGACTGGAAGAGCGATTGTCTTTGGCAGAAAACCAATGCAAAAATTGTCGTGGGCTGTACAAGAGACTGGAGGCGTTAGAAGAACAGCTATTCAGTCTTCAGTCTGAAAGGCGAAAGAAACTTCAAGAGTTATCACAATTAAGGTACCTAATCGAGTAAAACATATTTGTCCCCGATGTTCCAACGCACGTGTTAAAACAATCTGCAAAACGAATATTAAATTTGTACCTTGTTTGAAATAAATATTTAAGTATATAAAAATAGTCCAAAAATGTCAAATTAATAAAAGCATTGAAATTTATTTGAGCCAATATAAAATAGGTTGCTTTCACTGCAATATTTATTTTATCGCTCTCATCAATTATAAACTTTGTGAAGCAGTATATTATTATAAAAAACAAATCGTGTTTCTGTTTCAAATGTATATGGTTAAAAAACGGTTATTAAAAATGGTATGTTTATCTAACGGTTCCATAAAAATTAATTCGCCCGATTATAATAGTATTAGGTAGTTCAAAAATCAGCATTTCAATTCATGCATATTACAGAATTGAATATATTTTTGGTACCTTTCCACAAAAAAAAAACGATCAGTTTAAAGTTTAAGCTTGCTGTACAGTGGTTTAGATTTGGTCGTAGCCTGCAGGTGTACCCGCGCACAGGGTGCGGTTCGGTCATAACTCATAATATTCAAGTTCGTTATTGTCATTATTATTATTATTATTATAGGAACATAGCTTACCAATGAAATCTGATACTCGTGATACTCAAACACATGCATAATAGTACAGTGAAAATAGTCTGGTACCAACCTACCGCATTGATCAGCGATAGGAAATATTCGGGGGAGGTTCCATTTGTACCAAATTGTATAAGAACAATTAAAAAGATATTTAAAATTATCCCGTTTATATACTGTTTATCTTGTTTCAAAGTATATGAATACATTAAGATAAATTCATGAATTTTTTAATTAGCGATAAACATTTTTTTAATATTACTCTTGAATTGAGTCTTGATACAAAGCGCTTACTCCGGTCAACACCTGACATTAGTTATTTTCTTAAACTTTTTTTGTAAACAGTAGGTAATGTAAAACGTTAATGTTTTGTTTTATTCGATGTCAATTTCACAACACTAATATTACTGATAAAATTACAAATACGAAAAATAAAAACCCACAGCTCAACTAAAAAAAAATGGTGGGAGATGGGTTGACGAATGACGATATAAGTACTCACGACCGGTTCAAATATTATTATATACGAGGGGTGGCCACAACGATGCTCTCGAGCCACATGTGCCTCTTGAGTCAGTTTCGTGCGGCTCTAAGATATTTATATAAATGAATAAACGTTTAATAAAATTATAATATAATATTATTTAACATTTAATGTTCCCTTCGTTTATTGTAAAATGAAAAATGTATCTTCATTTTATAAACATCTCTTAACAATGTGGCTCGTTTCAAATTAGCTTCCGGTCCGGGGCTGATTTTCAACAGAAAATATAGGTAGGTGCGTGTTAGCCGTTGTTCAGCTATTATATTTTATAATTATTATTAATTGCCCTCATACTGCAAAATAACAAAAGTTTACTCCGCTCTTTTGACCGTCTGTTGAATTTTTTTGTACGAAATATTGGCACATATAATATAATACAATAATAATATTATAACGACGTTTAAATATCTTTGAATTTTAAAACATCCGGTACTTAGAACAGTAGAACACTCGGAGCGCTCCGTTGGTAGGTATGGGTGGTACCTACCTATATAATATATATAGATCTGAGTCAATAGTCTTTGACGATTCCGCTTATAGTCGTGGTGTGACTGTGCGACACACTCATCGGGACGACCTTATCGGTAAATCACAGAAAAAAAAAAAAGAGAAATAACGTAAGTCGGACGTGGGGTGACGGAATGTCCGGAATATTCTGTAACCATGACCCTTTGCCATTGTTCGGCGGCCACGTATCTCCGACGATCGCGTGCGGCGGCGCGACAATAGTGTGTTATAATAATAATGATAATAATAATGATAATAATAATAATAATAGGTTATATAGTCGCCGAACGTACTGCTGCAATGCCTACGTAGCTGTTTAATAGAAATAATGCAACTCTGCCAAATACATATGGACAGCACGGCGGTAGACCTTGCAGGCGACGAATGTTTTTTAGCACTCCGATCCCGTGAGAAAAGCATAATATTTCTATTATGCATACCTACCCATCATAATCGTTCGTTTTCCGATATCATCGGACAATACGAATAATAAATTATGATAATATATTATGATCATTATTATTATTCAGCTGGCTGCGCATCGGTAGATAAATTATCTGTATACAGTATATTGTTTAACGCCAGCTATATAATTGGGACATTTTGTTTTTACCAGTAGACCTACCTATATTAGTATTTAGTAATTATATTAATATTTTAATTTTTAACCTTTGCCAGAATTTCATAATCGTTGTCATATAGGTACATTCTGTGATTTATTTTTGAATTAAAATGTGTACATCCACAAGAGCTCTTATTTATATTAGGTAACTAATGACCCATTCAATGACTATAGGTACACTTGAAACCTACACTTACTAATTACTATACGGCAGAATGAGTTCCTCGGCTTTTGTTTTAATATGGCCCGAGTAGAGGATATTTGATCGAATTTTATGGGGCCTAAAATATTCTTACACAAAATGAGTCAAAAACAAATAATTTTGGGAGGCCTCTGAATATATTTGTCGAAGCTTATCCCCCTCCCCTCCCAATCGCCATCTATGATATGAGCTGAATGCTGATAATATATATATTATTATTATATTTATGTACAGACAAAAAAAAAACACCTTTATTATGTCTGCGTTGGTTAGGTTCGGCTAACTTAGGAAGGCTAACCTTCTAATGTTAGGTTTCGTCTAAAATATACTCTAACTTTGTTGTATGTTTATAATTTTCAGACAAGAAGCCTTGGAATCTGCCATAAGCGAAAAAGACGCACATCTAGCTCTGTTAGAATTCAACGGCGTACGTCGCTATACGGTCAAGCAGACTGATGTGATCGATCAGTTAAAAGTCGACAGGGCCCGACTGATAAAACGCCTGCACGAAGAGGCGAGTTCTGACAGTAAAAATAATGACGTGCACTTAATAGACGCGTTTCTTTTACCAGAAAAAAAATGTTATCTTAAATATAATATAATATTATTATTATTATTTTCAGACCGAAACGGCCATTGAACTCCTCCAGGAGGCAGCGAACGCGAATAACAACAATTATTGAAATATACGTAATTGTTATGAATTATAATGTTGTCGTTTAGGTTAGTCTAGTACGAGTATTAGGTTTGGTTGGTAAACTGTCTTTGTTTTCCTACCTAATGCCGGACTAGTCTATCCGAAAGCCATAAACCTGTCCCGCATTAGTTCCTATATATATATAATTATCATTTTTAAATGTCTACTTAAATATAATACTTTTTTAGAATTTAACTATACTATCAAGTACTATACCTAGTATAATATAATATTACTATTATGTATATTTTTTTTATACTTTTTTCTATTTTCCACTATGCATCACTTTCGAAAAAAGTTAAGATTATGTTTGATAATATTTATTGCCGCGCATTTTGATTCTCGACCGTAACGAACCCGTGTTTAAGATAAATCATTACTATAGCCATTAAGTGAAAAATGATTTTTCTCCGTGTTTTTTTTTTTTTTACCTAAAAACAATGATTTTTAATATTGTTATGGCGATCAGGTCGACCGAAAATCGACTAACGGATATACTTATATATACATTTATAATACCTGTAAAACTACCTGCCCGCGATTTGCGCAAAAAAATCGTCCCTCGCGAAGACATCTTCAGTATTGAAACGGATCTTTTTTTATGGGAAACGTCCACGAATTATTTGATGTTTCCTACGTTTCGCCGTGTTTTTAATCGTTCGTCTGTTTAATAATGTTAGGTATTGTGAATGCGTTGATATTGTTAAATTTATATATTTGGACGTAGACGTTATATTAATATACTCGTCGAAGGACTCGTGGAAGCTGCAAATAATCGTACACTTGATCGTTTCTTTTTTCTAATTTTACATGCGCAGATCGTCGTCGTCTTATATTATACAATCTATATTTGTGCGTTTAAGGACTGTAAATACAAAAAAAAAAATTATATTAATTATTATTACAAATTGTTGCTGTTTTTCGCTAAACTAAATCGAATAAAATCTTTTTTTTTTTAAACAAAAACAAGCACAAAGTCATATTATATTATTATGATTTATGATACACAAGCCACAATGTTAAGAATAATTTTGTATACAAATATTATGAAAACTATTTCTAATACTATTAATAATACGGTTAGCTTAATGAATAAAATTAATAATATTATAATAAAATATAATAACTTATCGCGTAAAAACACTCCCGACTTTGTCATGTACACAGATTCATTCGAGTATAATATTATATATTCCATCGCTTGGCATTTTTTTTTCTACTATCGTGTTCCAAAAAAAAACACACACACACACACACATACAAACAAATTCAAAGAAGAAGTCAAACACATAATATTTGATCGGTCGTTTGTACTTTTTTGTTTTAATTTGTCCACCCATAATATATATATAATAATATAATACTATATAGTGTCGTACCAGCACGAATAATGAAAATAATATGCGTATTGAACCGTATATTATATTGTACTATGCGTAATATACACATTATATTATATTTTATAGTTGTTATTATACAGTGTCGTCGTGAGGCTTTTTTTTTTCCGTAGCTTACAGACGTTTATATTATAGCGATAATATTATTTAGACCAACACACAGACTTGTCCACTCTCAAACAGTTACACACACGCACTCGCGTGCAAGCAATTTACGTATAATAGGTGAGATGTGTATAATAATGTTATCCGCCACCGACGAGTTCCACCGCAGCTCTGTTATATCCGTGTCTTTATGATGCCCTGACGCAAAAATCACGAGACAATTTTCGTTTGCAAACTGAAAAATCCATCTATCTTGTTGCACACTATACCGGCCGTTCGTGTATATAATATAATACTGTCGGTACTTTCATACGTTGATAATAATAAATAAAGTAATAATAGCCGCTGTGGGAGACGCGCGCGTTTGGGACTTACGGCAAAATAACCCCCACCCTCCCCCTCCCAATAAAAAAAAAAAAAATTAATAATTATACGTACGATACAAAATATTATAATATAGGTATTATTATAGTAGGGAGACTATTATGTGCGATTATGTTAAATATTATGTTATGGTTAAAATTTTATGAATCATTGTTATATCATAAAAATATGGAATTGTGTTCATATGAATAAAGTTACAAAATTAAACGATTACGATTCGAATTTTTTTTTTCATCCGTATATCACGTCCTATACATGAACATATATTATATATTGTGTCTTGCTTTCCCACGATATGCAGGCGACTACGGCTACAATGCCAGGGTCGCGTTATATTGTGTGCATGGGGTAGGTATGTATATTATATTATATTATGTATTATCTGCCTGCCAATGTACCCACGTCTTACATTATATTATTATTATAATATATTACTTTATTATCGTGGTCTCCGTCCTCTCCTTTCTTGTGCTCCGCATAATGGAACCGACGATGCGTTTTTCTCGCAAAAATCACACAAAAAGGTCCGACTGCGGTGTCCTGCGGGGGTGGTGTCTTCCATCATAATTTATTATTATTATTATTATTATTATTATTATAATATCATATTTGCCGTGCACACGGCATAATATAAGTATACGCATACACACACACTTGTATGCATTTCGGGTATGTTGCAGGTATTATCGGTACCTACGCGTATAAGAATGTTATATTATACTCGGTCCCCGAGTACAAAGCAAAGGAAGTGATGGTGTTAGAGACGGTGATTCTGTGTGTGTTGTGTGTGTGTGTGTGTGTGTGTGTGTGTGTGTGTGTGTGTGTGTGTAGGTAGGTATATGACATACCGTGCCTGTACCTATATAATATAATATCGTAGTGCCGAAGTGAATTGTCTATTTGTCTGCATACGTGAAAAAAAAATAGAGTAGAAACCGAAACAAAAATCATTAACACTGTGTCCACGTATGCTACGCCGACACACGCTCCTATAGCGTATGTATAGAGTATATATTGTATATTGTGTTACACGAAGGATTTCATTTTCGATTCAACGATTTCGTCGTTTTCTCGCCGCCAGCGGTGTAGCAGTGTGTGCGAACGTGTAATAAAATTGTACACCCCCTAACGATTTTATTTTCCATCGTCTCGAAGATCTCAAAACCAATTTTCCGAAATCGACTACCCATAAACATATATATACGCTGTATCACACGTGTTCGACAACTATATACGGCCCCCGTCGTATACTATCCCTCCTATATAATACCTAACCAGCAGTTGTTACATTACTTACATTACGTTATTATCGCGATCGTTTGTATCAGATCGAATACGTCTCACATATGTAGGCTGGTGTATTATTATTATAATACATAAATCGATACGATTCCGTGTTTCAGTGGCCGTGAACAGAAGAGGGTTTGGATTTTGGAGCGAATCGCACTGTACGCTGCACCGTTAAGACAATAAACCATGTCCCGTTTCACAAATGCACTATATTATATTATTATTTAGAAACGGTTTGGAGCGAGGGCCAGTGGTATAGCCAGAGGGGGTGTTTTGGATGTCAAAACACCCCCCCCCCTCTCAACCGTATTTATATCAAAAATATAATGCTTATAATATAGGAATACAATCAGTTGGTCCAAGGTTTATAGATAATATTTTAGTATTATCTATAAACCTTCCATTTGGTCGTGTTAAAATTATTCTGTTATGTCATAAATTCACACACAACCACGGTTTAAGATAAACTTTATCTTGAATAGTGCATACGGACATACGGTGTCGTATTAGGTACACTCGTGCAGATAATATTATTTACACTACACCACCATAATATGTAATTTGAGTTATCAACTGAACTGATGATAATAATCATTATCATTAAATTATTTTAATAACCTTGTGCTTACAGCACGACTGTCAATTAATGTGTCAATAATTGTTATTATTATAATATTGTTAATACTGTTAATATTTGCATTATAATTGTTTATGAAAAAGTAAAACAATTTATTTGAAATAAATATTTGGAAGGTAATCGCATATTATAATATATAATTACACTGTAAAAAGTGTGAAATCCTTCACGAGTTAGTTAATTACAAAAAAAAAGTCGCTCTGCTGTACAGTAGGTTACAAGGGGGTCACTGTATAATGGATGGTATTAATTTTGAATTCAATTATATAATACCATTGTATAAGAAAAACGATTCTGAGTGGAGACGGTATGACATTCAAGGTAAAAGAACATAAATATTTAAAAAAAAAAAAATTATTTACAGGTCTATAATAAATTCCAAATTAATCATATCACAATATCCATTAGGTACCTATAACGCGTTATACATTAATAACAAACAGTGATACTATCATAGATACATAGTAGTATACTTTAGATGTTTCAAGTACCCACGAATAATATTATACGATCACAACAAAATAACTAAAATAGGTATTCTAGGTTTTTTATTATGTAATTTCATCCAAATTTGAACTTAAAATTACTAGGTATAAAAATAAACTGTGCTTGTGTATTTTTTAAATTTGTTGGTAACAGAATTAACTATTTACAAGGAATCTTGTTTTAAATTTTCAATCCTTAGATATAAAAGTTGAACATTTTATAAATTTTTAACTACAAAATAATTATTCAATTTTAAATTTGATAATTTTGAAAAATATTTTACCAAAATGAAATGATTACTCTACGACTTTTGTTACATATTCTAATGATAATATAAAATAGCTATAATAACGAGAATAATAATATAATATTATAGACGACCAACCAAACATTTACTGAAAATTATCACAAAATACCAATAATACCATAATATAGATAATAACCTGTATAATCAGTAGTGCCCAGATGGTACAGATGGTGAGCAAGGAATGTAGCTACTGTGTAGCTATGTGTTCTAGTGATGGTGTGGGAATAGATTGGTGTGGGGATGTTTTGTGAGATTATTTTATCAATTATGTAGGTTTAAGGTTATATCATGTCATTAATAATATAATAATAGTCTATAAACGTATGTATAATACAACCATAAATATAATTTTAAATATGAGACTGAACTGTATAACTATTATATAGCTGCAATGTCCCTGTGTATACCTACTAATAATAGGTAGCTGGTATCTTGGATAGAAAACCAGTTACCTAGTCATCATACAACCTACTATATAATTCGTTATTGGAACGGCATTGGTCAACACGTCATAATATATCGGTTAATACGCACAAAATCTTGGAAAAGTCTCTGCTGAATTTCCTGTTTATTTCTATCGTTTTATACTACCCTTACTGGTTAATTAAACCAAACTACGTGATCCCCCTGATGTCATATCCATAGGCGTGTCTATGGTGGCAGCCTAGGGTGCCTGGGCTGCCCCCGCAATTTTTGAAAGGCGCCGGTCAACCGTGTTTTAAGTCAGAAGAGTTACAACATTTATTTATTTTTTAAAAACTTGATTTTTTTTTGTGGGTATCGTTATAATTACCATTTACTTACAAATATTGATTTCCTGACTTCCGAAATCGGAAAAACCTGCTATAAAGACTTGAGACAGACGACGACGGTGACGGTACGGTACGCATTTAGGTATTATTGATATTATTGTTGTATTATTTTTGATTTGTAGCTAGGTGGTGTAATCCAAGGCTGTAGATGAATAATATTTCTGAAGTTACTGTAGATTATTATTGTAAATAGATAATTTAGACTTTTTTTAAAATAATATAAATATTTCATTGTGGAGGGGGGCTTAAAAATATACGGCTTTGGGTGTATAGGGCTTTTTTCAGTTCACTAATAAGGTAGCGCCGGTTATTAGCTAGGCTGCCCCTGCCGATGAAGTCTAATCACGCCTATGGGCTATGGTCATATCAAGTCATTTCTATTGTATGTTGTTAAAAATACAACAAAAAATAAACCAAACCAACGACTGTCCCGGTGGCTTATTTTAATTATTGGTACATTTTCAATAATATTTGAATATATCCTTATTGAATACATTTATTTTGTTCGTATACCCTCTGTAATGAAGTTCCACTTCAAAAAATTTCCAAAATGAATTACAATAATGAGTAATTCAAATGAGTTGGATTGATGTTTTACTGACCGCCATTGACTATAAAATGATTAAAATGGAGAAACAAATGGAAAAATTAATGAAAATAAAATACCATATTACCTTGATAATATTGAACGCGACAGTGCCGAGTGGTGAAAATAACTGTGCTCTAAGTTTACTTCTAACCCTATTGTTGGTAAATATAATAACATACAATTTGAAAACTTACATAGGTCCTTTAAATATGGCTATGGTGAACAACATTTAAATATTAATTCCTTATTAGTTATTACCTATAACTATATACGTGTATTCCAATTTAAACGGAAAACAATTTTGATCAAAACGCAATACGTGCATGGACGGTCCATGTTATTAGTATTTATTACATTCACAACAGGTAGGTACACATAAATGTAAAACAAAAATAATTAATAATATTAAACTACAGTCATCTGGAATATTCGTTTAACCGATAAATATAATTGATTCATGCATAGGAGTCTACAAAGGTTAAACGTGAAATATAAGTATAATATTATATGAACTAATATCACTTACCGAACAATATTATACTTTTCAAGAGTCTCGTTTATTCTCTATACTTTTTATTATTTTTTTTTAATAAATATGATTATCTACCAACAACTTCAAAACATTTACTATTTGCATGCTAGTACACCAATATATTTCCTACAGATTATTTCCTTGCTAAAAATTAATATTTTCTCGAAGTGAAAAGATAAAAATATACATAAGTTATTAGATCCCTACGGATCATATAAATGTTCATTGAAGACTGCAAGATGAAAATATAAATATATTCAAATTTAAATTCAAAATTCGCATTTAGATTCTTTTAGCTTAACATAGTACTAAAATGAAAGAGGCATCTTTAATGGTTATTCGGGGGAAAAGGGTGTCTTGGTGGAAGTAAACTCCTGCCAAGTAAAAGTATAGAATAGGGATGCGCTTAAAATAGAGGGATGAAATAAGGGGGGAGAAATCACACTCAAAGGCGTAAAAACAAAACAATTCGCGTTATAACGTATGCAAAAGCATCGCATTGCAGTGGCATTTAAAAGGAAAAAAATAATTTTACCGTACCTACACCATTAATTTATAGGCAGGCATTGCACCAGTTTGGAGCATAATTAAATGTCTGCCTAGTAAAGAGTGAAATTTTAATTTTAATAAATATGCCCGTTCTGAGTTGTACGTTATAATAAACGTATACATACACAATATACATAATACATAATTTCCACATAGCATGTATTATAATATTTACCATAGAAAACTTAAAAGAGAAATACAAAAATATTACGGCACATGCATAGATTCCTCGAAATAATGAAAAACAAACATTTATACAATTGAGCGCGAATGAACGTTTATATGTTGTATTGTTGTTGATTTACTTAAGGGAGAATATTATTGTTTCATGTTATTATTTCAATCGGAAAACCTGAAATACGAGCGCCGACATACTTTACGTGACTTAAAAAAATATATTCATAACGCGTCCTAACAATTGATAACACGTCATAATAATATTATAATGCGAGTATATATACCTATAGTTTATTTACTATTCGTCCGGTTTTCGACCCTCGAGAAAAATGGTATTATAGTATTTATTTATGATGGGTACCCATTTATATATTTACACCTACGTGAGTTCAAGACGTCTGAAGAGCTGTCGTGTCTTCTCAGTTTCTCGAATTATAATGTTAACGCTATACTATAACCTACAATATTAATATAAAATATGTACGCATATAGTTGTCAAGCGTTCAACATAATAATACCCAATAATACCACCCATTGGCCATTATTGTATCAAAATAATGACATTTTAATTATTCCGATTTTAAATATTTTGATTCATACGAGACTGTTACAAAATAGGTATAGTAAATTTAAATCGGTATATTATATTTTATTTTAAACTTGCAATCATAAATATTTTAATTTATATTTAAAAGTACCTATTCACAAATCGATTTGAATGTCACATAGTTTTAAATTTATTATACTATAAGCTTTACAAAAATTCGAACAAATACAACGTTATCGGAAAACTAATCCAATAAATAAGCATGATATTTGAAACTTCAGTGCTCGAACTGATACATGCTTTAAACTTTATAGGCAATACATTATACCTAATAAGATAATAAAAATAGGCAACAAGTGTTTTTATAAATATATTATTAAAAATAAAAACTATGATTCAATACTATCAAATTTAAGAGAACAAAAGAAAAGCTATATATAGCATGACTACTATACTATATAAATAGCCAGTATAACATTTTGTTTATTTGTAGTAAAAATGTTAAATCAAGTTCTTCAATAAACATTATCGTTCAACATAATAAAAAAACATTTATTGATTTCAAATAAATTAATATATATTTTTAACCATTCACGTGGGGTAAAAAGTTAGATACTTAAATTGTTTTATACTAGTTTTATAAAAACATATAAGTACCAAACTTAGATTGGTTTTTGGAAATAATAACTCAATGCCAAGCTAAAGTTATAAAATTGTCCTAAATATATTAGAATCATAAAATATTCGGGACCTTAATATTACTATTGCCTATTGAGTATAAATTTGAAAACACAGGGCTTAACATATGTAAATATAATATAATAAATAATTAGCTGACAGAGATACAGATATTATATTTACGTTGTCCAAAAAAGACACATTGCGTTAATTTAATCTATTAACCACTGTTTTAAGATAAGTCTAAGAAAATATATCAAATTGTGAGCACACAAAGATCGATTGAATTTATATAAGAGTGAAGATTCTGCTTTAATAAAGTTCACTAAAAAAATTCATAATCGATATTCGATCTATCAAATTCACTGAGAATAAAAATAGTCTAAACACATTTTAAAGATTGAACAATAAACAAAACGAATTTTCTGCAATACTAAAATCAAATGTATTAAACATTCAAACTTCAAGGCCCTACATCAGCCCAGATCATATTTTTGTAAAAACATATAAAATGCGAAGGTGTTCACTAAATATAAACCTGCATAGGCTTATGACTTATTTATACCTCATGTGACTGTGTCTACTTTACCTTCTGTCATTTACGTCCGCAGGGAGGAGGGGTCAAGTAGTGACAGTTTCCCCTTCAGACATTTTATCAATACAGTATTCACCGTTTTAATGTGTCAGATCAATTTTAATAACTCATGATAACTTTACAGTTAGAGACTTACAAACATAAATATTATCCAAATCAACATTCAATATTATATTTTTTTTTCTGTATTTGTTCGTTGAAACGACCTCAAGGTTTTTCTCAACGCTTATCAAAAGTGGGTAGTAGGGAGTTCATGTGATCTATTTATCTATGTATGTATCACTATATGCATGCTACTACAGTAGTACAGTACTACACCCCTTCTCCAAGAGGTGATATGTGCGAACTTCACTCCCAGTGGAGTGGGACCTAGTTGGAAACCGGAAATTGGTGATTGCTTAGAACCACACAAATAATTTTTAGCACATTGCTATGAATCGAACCGATGACTGTGTGAGTCGTAGTCAACTGCATGACCGCACTGCACCAATCCGACTACAAAAAATTCAATATTATATGGTTTTTTTTTTTTCATTCAATAATTATGAAAGTGTCTTGATTACTTAACAACAAACAATTGTTTTTAGTGAAATTTGTATTACTACCTATTTAACTTTTAATTTGTTATATTTTATTCAAGTTTTTAAGACGGTTGATAACTATCATTACAATTTAATACAGTATAGGTACTTAATGAAACATATACCTGTATAAGTAAAGGTAAGTAGTAACATTGGTTAAATATACATTATTGTATATTTAATCAATGGTAGTATACGAGCCAAGTGACTTTTCTTAAATATAATATTTTATAAGTATAATATTATGAACTCTCAAATTAGAACAGCAACCCCCCTCCCCCCCCATAAAAAAATGGTCCACCAGCAGTTGTGTTCAATACTAATGTACACGCTAGCCCAAAGCCTCATCGTTATTGTCTGAAAATTGTCACATCGAATATTGGACCGTAGAGCAACAAACATATCGATATTGAATTTATTTGTTTTTGTTGTCTCTGGCTGATTTTCTTATATTCATGAGGGTCGGTACAATACGATATCTTGAAAATAAGTTTGCACACTGAAACAGTGACAAATATATGGGGCAGAATTGAGATTGCAGAGAGAGAGAGAGAGAGAGAGAGAGAGAGAGGGGAAGGGAGCGAGTGAGATAGAAAGGCAAGCCAATACGAGAAAGACAAACGGCGATGCGTCGTAAAAACTGCAATTGTTTATCCATCGGAGTGGATGTTATATTTTATATTACATAACCAATACACATTACTAAGTATACTTAAATATATATATATATATGTTGTAATGGTAACACTGCTGCCAGTATCTTTATTTATATATTATATTTATTACATATTTTGTATGATATACGGTCGTTGGATATCCGTTCGACTATTATCATATTGTGGTCCCTCTAAATTCGATGACATCGACCAACTTATATGCACATCGGCTCAAACATTTTTTGACCAAAATCGTTTTGGATGACTTGCAACCACCGGAGTATCTGGTACGGCTTAAACGCTCAGCGGACAGACGTAAACGCCACGCCTTGTATGTCAACGGTAAATGTAGTAGAACTAAGGTTGGTGGCACTCCCAGACATGAATCGACAGCGAATCCCGGTAAGGAATATTCCTGGGAATATAAAAAACTGTAAAAAAAAAAAATGTATTTACAAGCGCACATCACATGTGACTATATTATTTTAATAATTTCAAAGTGTATTATAAAATCCTACTAATATTACCGTATGATTATTATCGTAATTAGGTACAATTTATATTATTAGCCCAAAGAGAGTAATTTTTTCAGAGTAAGGATCTATACAGCTATGTATACCACTCAACTACTGATGAAACCTTTTAGAGTAGTTTTAGATTCTGAGTGGAACGATGAATGTATTGATTTTACAATGATGTGTGTTTTTTTATTTTTTTTTTATTTTTTTTTGTGTCTGTCATCACGTTTTAGGACAGT
>WHPZ01585689.1:0-12696 GCA_016617965.1 Macrosiphum rosae
TATTTAACGTTGGAAAACTACGACGACATCAGTTTATAATAAATAATAAACAATAATATTATATTTAATAATGTCATCATTGTTTATGTGAAACAATAATTTATAACTAATATTATATTGTGTATACAGCTGCCTACGCATTATCATCAGGTACTTCAGTAACAATGAGTTTTATTTTATTGCACTCTCAATATGGAAACATTTAATTTTTTTTTCAATGCGTTTTGTTCCAAATTCATGTTCAAAATGTAAATGCACCAACACAGGGGTTTTGGCCTCGGTTGTTGCTGGAATCGCAAGAAAATGTTTAAACATCTGATTATTTTACAATGTCTGGAATCGTTTGGATTCTTGGAGGAGGAGCTTGAAGCGAGATGTTGGATGTAGGGTGCTCTGTTTATTTCTTTCATTCGAACAAACTAAATGTAAAGAAATCTGTTAAGGTGATCATTAATATTGTTTTCATCGAAATTGTGATTACTTTTGGGCTAACCCGAAATCTGTTCACAATTATTTTTCGTATGAAATTATTTAAAATTTGAATACACTCATTCCAAATACTGAATAAGGAACAGGTATACCCATATAGTCACACCCAACTCCTGCAATGTCTGACTTTTTGCTCGTTTAATTTCTGATATTATACAGTGTAAAAAATAATTATTTTATACATTGCCGTTTAACAGTACTTTTTATTTAACTGTAACTTCCCAAATCAAATATGCCACTCACGAGACCTTTATGTGGGTAGTTAATAATATATTTATTTTGTATACGTACACTGTAGTTCAATAGCTCATTGCCGTTCGAGTACAAAACAAATATTATTAATTTTATTCACTGCTTGTATTTTACTTATACAATGTTTATTTATAAGATTATATTGTATACCTTTATGGTTTGGTAATAAATTATGTTTAAGCACTATGATCGTCAATAAAATGTTTATTCGCATTCGCCTCATTTGTAGTGCTATGTCTATAGATCTCAATTTTAGGCTTACAGCAAGCAAATGGCAAATAGACTTTTTATTTGACTTCCAGTGTACTTCTGAACGAATAACGATTCTAAACGAGTTCATTTTAATACAGTTGAATAATATTCTTAAAGTTTCTTAATAATCTGTATATTTTAAATAAATTACTTTACTTCTACGAGTATTAATCAATTGGGCGTCCTATAAAGCTATAAATATCGCTTTTAAAGATGAAAACCGAGTTAACCGACGATACTTTCTGTAGCGTTTGGATATTTATAATACGAAACATCGATTTTATTAAACGAGATAGAGAAAATCTGATAAATTATATTATTATATAGAGTAAAAGTGTAGGTACATGATAAAGACCAATTAAACAACTTTAAAGCCAACGACGCAATGGCTCTTTAAGAAGTTTACGTAAATTGATCATATTATGAAATTGCAGGCCGAAAAACAAAATATTAGTAGTATACGTTTGGTCTGCACATTTTTAAATGGTCGTATGGTTAATTATTTTTCATGGTACAAATTTATCGAATACTTTAGATATTTCACAGTCCTTTTTGTTAATACTTTTAATTTTTAAATAATATTTACTTTGGATGTCTAACCATATAAATTAATAACTCCATGTATAGAAGGATATTAAGTGTAAGACTGAGGAATGATTCTGGTCCATTGGTTCTCGTTCTATAGCTTCCTCCGAAAGTTTAACGGCCCATAAAATTGATGGAAAATTCGCATCAGGGTATAGGTATACATAATAATTGTCAAATATGTAATAATAATAAAAAAACAATGACAAATATTTATGATGCCCTATATCAATACAATCGAACTTTGTTAACTCTAAATTTTAACTTCAACTACTTCAAATTAACCAAGTCTGACTGTATTTTTAAATAATGTATTCGAAAATTATTAATAGGACAACACCTATGTTTCATGGAGCGCAATCGTGTTTTACCGATTTTATTATATATAAATATTACATATAGCCATAAGGTACCAATAGGTACCTACCTTATTATAATAAATATATATTGAGGTAATGAGATTATGTTATAGACGTTATGGATAATCCATCCAATATTTATTTTAGTATATTTGAAAATAATATTTTGTTTAAAACAGCTATTAATTTATGAATGCGAAAATTAAATATTACGATATATATATCAGACTTATTTACAAGACAATAAAAACGGTGATTTATCAATTGTATTTTAAGAAAACCGATAATGTGCCGTATAATATAGAAAGCTTCATCATGCTTCATCATACTCTGTTTGTTTTTTACTTTTCAATTTGAGTGAGCATGAATTTAACTTATATTAACATGTTTAAACGACTGTAAAAATATGAAATTTTCAAAAGAACATAACTTTAGTCGATAAGTCATGTAAATGTTGAAGAGTTCAAAGTTGCAGACACATATTATGGTATAATAAATCAGTACTAGGTGTATTAGGTATGTGTATAACAATTTATTTGTACGCTATGACCTTCGAGTAACACTTTACACGTTATAGAAGAGTCGTTATCGAATATCTGTTGATGAATTTAGTGCATAACACTTATAATAGGTGTATCAAAATAGTAAAATACATTATACTTCTCAATACGTTTTTATGAGTACACTATTACTATAATAATTATTGATATGTCCCATTTTTTTTATTAGAATCAAATTCTTCTACTATATTTTCTTGTAACAACAAATTCAATGTACACTGGACGTTTGATATAACTTCTTAACAATTATTTAATACCTAACCGTTTGTTGAAAGTATATCCTATATATACACGCTTAGTGTTTTAGATTATTGTTTTCCTTCGATCATTTAATCATTTCTTTGTTTTTGAATCGTTTTCTTTTTATTTTAAAACACATTATTTCAGTTTCTCGAAACAAAGTTTGATGATTTTTTTTTTTTTGAATCGTTTGTGAATTATGGATCATATATTTTAGCGTATGACAACTGTCGCAAACCCTCTTTTCCATTTTGTTTCAAAACGAAGAGAGGGGGCAATTCCGGCCTTATGCTACTGTTCGATTCCTCGTTTCATAAGTTTGGCATTTCCAATTTAAAATTTCATATCGTTTTCCATTTGGCTATATAGGTAGAACTGCCTTGTCAGAAATACCTTTGTATTCATTGAAGGATCACTTTTATATTTTTATGTGAAAAAGTGTATACGAAGCAATTGCATAGAAGAAAAAGTACCACACGAGGGAATATTCGAAACATAAACACAAACCATTCGAGAGTCTAGAAATTAAAATATGTTTATGCGATATGATTTACGACGTAAATAATATGTGTTTTCGATTAAATTTATATTTGTATAAAAAAAGTTTACATAATATATTATAGTGTACAGAGAAAAAATATCAAATAAATTAGCTCCGTATAACATGTATCATATTATTGTATCAGCCAATATGCATCATGTTATACGAAATATTATAGCATGTACAATAAATTATTTTAAAATGTATACATGGATTTCTAATTACACATTCATTACAATACTATAATACAAACGTCAAAAACAATTAGGTATATAAATAAATAATAAAATAAACTATGCGAATAATAATAACAATAATAAAAATAATATTATGATGAGAAGGATATAAAATTATTATCATTATTATTATTACTAAAGTATTATTATTGAGAAACGTCTACGATGCCGGCCATCACTAAGAGTTCGATTGAACAGAAATTGTAACCTCTGAGGATTTTGAAAAGTCCATCGTTTCCCCAGTTTGAATTCCACGAATTCATCGCCAACCAGTATTCAGTGCCGTCTCCGTCGACGCCCCATCCGATCAACTTGACATGATGGTATCCTATAAGTTCACCGGATGTAGACTTGTAAACTCCTGTAAGTATTGCAAACGCACAACGTTATAGTAATTTGCACAAGCGGACTTACACTGGTCCTAGATTTTACAACACTAGGACTTTAATGTCAATGATGTAGTGTTACAATAATTTGGGGCAAGAATTATATTTATTCACTAAAAACTAAAATTAAAATCAAATTCTGTTAATTTTTCCATTATACCTATACGTATTAGTATTACTTTCAAAAGATTTAGAAATATGCATTGTGGTTATTGATATTTCAAATATAGGCTTCGATTCAAATTTATGGTGCATATTTATTACTTAATTGATACAAATAATATATTATGCAAATTCATAAAATTTAGGGCCCTAGTTATAATAAGAGTACCAACCTTCTTTATAGCCCATAAAATTCTCGTACACGTACATGAATGCAGTTACAGGGCCGTAGGTCATGATCTCCTGTTGAATTTGTTTGACGTTCGTCCACGAAGTCATGTAAACGATCGAAGCTTCAAACAAAAAAATAATACATTAATAAATTATTTGCATGTGGTGTTGTACTTAGGCACTTTTAAACACCACGGAACTTGATTATTATGTTCCGTTCTGCCTATATAGGAGTTTTAGAGGCAACATATATACAAAAGTGTTCACGCATATATAATTGAAATTGCGAAAGTTAATAATATTAAAATATAATTACTTTTATGTAAATCGTCTTCGTATTTAACTTTATAGTTTTTGTTAACACACTTTTCTCTGCAAACCGTCATTTGCGTTCTACGGTGACTCGAACAATTTGTCAGGCTGCTGTCACCATAATGATCACAGGGTCTGTTTTTATACGGTTGGCAACCCTATAAAAAAAAAAAATCAGAAATCGATATAGTATTATGATATTATTATAAGTTATATAATATTATTTTACTTTAATTTACTTGATTAAATTAGGTTCATGGTAAATTAGTATTACTAATTTGTCGTATATATTATTATATGTACCTCATTGGAATCGAAGTTACCACCAGTCACTATTCCTTTGCTCATGGTAAGTTGCCAAGCTTTAAACGCCGAACCACCGTCACAACCCATTTTTTCTTCATCACCGCAAGACATTAGGTTTTGTGCGGACAAGTTGTCGGTAAATTGTCCATTGCTCGCTATACAAAGCCGGTCCGTGAATGTCGAAGCTACTGCTACCGCCTAAAACACCCATAGACCGAACGATAAGTATAGATTGGTACCTTATGGGATTGAGACCGAAAATATTTTTTTCCTATTTCAATTTCGGTTCCGGTTATCGGTATTTATTTTTTCCTATTTTGATTTCAGTTTCGGATATCTGTATTTATTTTTTCCCTTTTCGATTTTGGTTTTGATTACCGGTATTGATTTTTATAGATTTCGTTTCCAGTTTTGATATCGATTTCCGTTTTTAACGGTGCTAAACTGTTGGCCGGTATTCAAAATCGGTGTCCAACATCGGTTTCAAGCCCTGCTTATAGCTTATATTTTACAGTTATAATGGGTTCTATAGTGCAATCGCATGGAAGTCATAATAATAATATTATAGACTTTGATTTAGAACAAATATTTTATTTCCATTTTAAATAGTATGATAGTAATAATATGAACACTAATGATTTACCCAGCTGGAAGCACAGTTTCCTTGGTCCTTGACGTCGCCGATGACATTTGAACAACTGACGAAATACTGACGTGCATCGAATTCTCTTGGTATATCTGTTTTGTAACTGTTATCCACAGTCTTTCTAGTTGTCGACCAGTTGTCGTAGATTGTTTTTTGAACCAATTTCCGAGCTCTAGACGGGAAAATCTAAAAAAAAAATCCATTGTAAATCAAATACTAAATCGAGTGAAATGCATTACATTTTGAAAACGTTTAAGGTCATAATATAACACGAAGTATAACTGTATAACGTTGGGTACCTACTGGGTTAGGCGAGGTATATTATGCCACCTACTGCAGTTACCACCACGATAGTTGGTGGTTCACCAGTGCGATATAGTATTGCGAAAACGGTCAAAATATTTATCAGCAGAATCTACCCCCATTTTACCTCGATCGTAGTGCGAACACGTTTTAGACAAATACTATGTACTTTAACATACTTGACGTATAAACCGGATGGATTTTATTGAAATTCAATACGCGTACGGGCTTCGACAAAAGAGTTTGAAAACCACTACCGCCGACCCTTATTGTAAAGATATTTCAATGGAAATTCGCGTCATACAATATGTGCATGGAGGCTGCAAACCGTTTACGCATAATAGTCAACTGCAGGTCCACTGTGGCGATGAGTTTTTATTATTTAAAAATAATAATAATAATAATAATGTTTATAATAGTAATAATAATAAAGGCATTATCTACGACGTACCTCGTAAGACGATTCGGCAAAAGCCGTGTCGATTGCGGCGGCCACCCATGTGACGGATAAAACGAAAATCACGAGGGAAATAATCGAACGCATAATTTATTTCGTTGAGTGTGTCGGAGAATGCGTAAGCCCGTTACAAGTCTTCGAGATTCACAGCGATCGTATCGACGACCGTCGTCGTATATCAATAATAATTGTGAGAACGTTTCGATATGGTCTCATTTATATATATCGGCTGCAATTAAAACATAAACTGTACCGGAAAACATTGTTAAAACGATATTATATCATATTATATATTATAATAGCCTGTTATAAAGCGCGTGAGATATCTTTGGTGATTAAGTGATTTGTGTTTTATGTGACACAGTTCAAACAAAAAGAACACTTGTAGACAAGAATCAAATCCAATAATTCTTAATGAATGACGTACATTAAGTCACTTAAAACCCCCCCACTCAATTTTTTAATAATATTAACGAAAATGACAAATTATATCGATTATATTATAGTGTTATTTTGCGTGTCGTTTATAACATTTGAAATATTGCACGTTCTTTTTTTTTGAGTAACTATAGTATTTTTGTTTTTTTTATATATAATATACCTAATCCATTAATATGCAACTGTTGCCTTATTGGAAGGTATGAAGGTAGTTTTTAGTCTAATACACAAGTGCTTATATAATTTTTTATTTGCACAATTTATTTATTAATTGTTAAGTAGGTACTTATGTTGTTAGAACTCATGTGTTTAAGTGTTTATCCATATCGTATTATAACACATCGGCTAATTTATTATCACAAAACGTCATAGATAATATTATAAATTGCAATCGTTGGCTACAGACACAGACTTATTATAGGTAAGTAAATAAGTAAATAAAATAAAAATTGTATCGACAACAATATTACAGTAAGTTAGGTATAAGTGGTTAATTGTTTTTGTTAGCTTGACCCAGTTATTCTTATTAAAAAAGTAAACCGTTAAAATAAGTTAAATAGACGAAACATGTGTACAAAATTATGAATTACAAGTGTGGTTCTTAATAGTAGGTATATTATGCATTTTTTTAAATTTTTATTATGATTTTTTGATTAAATACGATACAAAAGAAAATATTATTGAGGTCAAGATCGAACATTATGGCACAATAGTATATAGTATTATTGTGACTTAGAAATATTCGAATTATACCACAATACCAAAATATTATTGTACTAAGGAGTTAACTAGGTATTAATATTATTATTAGTTGCAGCAGGATCACAAATGTCTACAAGATAGTAATAGTAATACTATCAGTAAGTGGTATTTAGAACTATAGTTATCTTTTAAAAAAATAGTATCTTTTGAGTAAGTTGCAGCTGGTTTTAAAAATATTCTACAATAAAAATATGTCATTCTCAGAATTAACCTCTATTATATAATTTAATATCAAGCCGTTATAAAATTAATTTAGTTAACGTGTAAAACGTAAAATGTACCTATATGAGTTATTATATATGTTCTGTTTTTTTTTTTTTTATAATATCCAATAACTATTTTATTGCCCTGAATTCCACGCCTAACTCCTGGTCTATCTACCCAGTATTATAAAAAACAATATTTTGAACACAAATTACTGCAGTAAAATTAATGGTAAATACTAAATACATACTGTAAAACATATTGTATACATCCGTTTCCCTCCATATAATAACTTTACCTTGGCTATATATAGTACAGTTATATATTATACATGCGTTCACCATTATTTTTAACCAGGGATGAGTGTATTATTCTGAGCTAGAAAGATGTCTTTATGTCTGTGGTACATATACGCCTTGTCAACCCTGAAATTCTAATTATTTTGTGAACATGTTTATAATTTTAAGATGAATCTTAAATCTCTAAAATTTTAGTGTTACAGTTAAATTTCAACACTACACCTAGGTACATTTACGTTTTTGTTGGTACACTCATTTTTTTTTATCGGTTATTAAAAAAAACCTACATTTGTACACTTAATTAAAGATTGATTTCTAAATGAATGTTAAAAATGTCAATACTTTTTGAATCAAAAGATTATTGAAAAATGTCAAATTGATAATAATTTCATTTTATTAGATTGACGTATACGCAGGCACTATACTGTGAAGTAAGTCTTATGTGTACCACAGTACATACCTACTTTTGCAATTTCATGTACCAATGTTTAAACATCATAAATTTAACTCAAAACTACATCTTATTTTCATAGCATCATTATATATTTTTAAACAGTTATGAAGTATTAGTGATTTGATACATTGCATTTCTGACCTGTTGCTATTATCGTATAATAAAACATTTAATTTTATTATTACTATTTTTTATCCAAACAATACCACATATACCTAATGGTTGTCTGGACAGTTGAAAAAGATCTATTCGCGGTTGGAATGTGATAAAAAAAAAAGTCGTGTTGAAATACCTATTGTAGCTTTATACCTACGTATAACGTATTTAACACGATTAGGCAGCAGCTATATTACTATTTCGCCGCTGTGGCCGACGATAATAATATTATATCGTAACAGTTGTTTTTTTTTCAGTAACAATATATTCACTGTATACAGGTACGCGGTGAAAGACATTAACCAGAAATAAATAGTAATTAGATTTTACGAGTACGTTTCATTTTTGACAGAATTAATGATTCCAATGAGCGCAGTTGATGTTGATTGATTCAACGGGGAACTTCATTAAAAACTATGCGGATACCTGCCGAGCTGACAATGACTGGCCGCCTTTAAAAAAAAAAAAAAAATAAAAATGTATACGTATATATATTAAAAATAAAATAAAACAAAAATAGTCACGAGAAAGAAATTACAAAAAGGAATACAATTAATTAATAAAATAATAATAATAATCAGAAAATATTGTGTTCGTGTTGATTAAAAAATGGGCTACGCGCATTCGATTGTTCTCCGTCGTGGATGACGACATTCATCGGCGGGACATCTTTTTATTAGCTTTTATTAAAATAGTAATATTAAGATGGATGGAAAAAAACGATTTCCGTTCGAAAGCCATCTGCCCTCAGTGTTCCTCCTGACACACCGTTTTTAATTGTTCCGGAAAAAAAAAACCATTTGTTTTATACCACGGTAAAAAATATGATACTTCGCGTACCTACGAATAATAAAATATTATGTATATCATATTATTAGGTTTAGTGTGCAATCGGACCCCCATCCGTTCTACACGTTTTCTACCGGATGACTTACCAATATGTACTAATGCGTACCTCTATAATACCTATGTGGACGGTGTTTTTCCCCTATCTGGTATTTTATGAATTTCTTATTTTTATTCAAAAGTATTTCACTTAAATACAATATACCGTCCACCTCCGCAGAGACATTTGCACGTATAATATGTTGCCGAAATTATTTGTTAAAACAACGCACGCTATAGAAACATTAAAAACGAATTTAAATTTTATATTAAAATAGAATATAAATGGGTGGAAAACGTACGTTTTTACAATAAATTATTAACGAGTTCTGGGTGATTAGTATTTAATAGATGATGTGCGTTGATCGTCGATGGGCCTTGTAATTTATTTTGATATCCGAAATTGAATTTTAAACTATTTGTAAACACAATATAATACAATATGATGTATTTCATACTGAGAACTACGTGTTGTTTATTTGCAAAGGTAAATTATATTACTTAACTTTAACAAACAATGCGTTATTGTAACAACAATATTCTAATATTATGCTCTCATGAAATTACAATAATGTAATATCCCATGCTAGTATACACACATTATTGTCGTATTAACAGTAAGATTATAGATATTTTTTTTATATACTGTAATAACAATGGATATTATGTCTTTCAATCTAAATTAAATAAAAGAAATGTAAACAGATAATGTGGGTAAACCTACTGTTGGATGGCCAATCGAAAACCGTAAGCCTATAGATAATATTATAATAATATTGTGCACGATACATAACTGCGTTTGAAATGAAAAAAAATGTTTTTTATAAGGTTTACTATGATTTTTTTTCAAACTCAATTATTATAAGATTGGCGTATATAAGTTCAAAGAATAATAAATTATCGATTTAAACATCTAAAAAGTGCATTATATTTTTGTTCGTCTTCTGAAAGAAAACAATTATAATAATCGATTGAAATGCCTACAGTAAACATGTTCAAATTTAATTATAGGTATAGGTACCACACATATTTAATCTTTATCGTACACCATGAAACTGTGATGAAAAACAAATTCAAATCTCAGACAAATGTAGGTGTATTATTATATTTTGATTTGTAGCAAATGTTGTATTTGGTTCCATCCAAACAAATCAGTTAATTTCAATTCTTTTATACTTTTATCTTATAATGATATCTTGTGATACAGCATAATATATAATATTATAATGTAGTGATGGAACATATAATCTATTATGTTTAATTTATGTTGTTGTGATAATGACATATTATATACCTAATAAATATATTATAAGCCTCTAAAGACCAGACCAGTTTCCTGTGGTAATTTATCATGTTTGTCATGTTATTATATATTTATCGTGGAGTATACAGTTTGCACTGACCGACCATATATGTGTCAACTATATAATATAATATGAAACACAAATTTAAATTGCTTCCTTGTCTTTGAAGGAATAGATTTGTTTTTTTCTCAACCGATTTTACAATTAAATATCGCGTTACTAAAATGTATTGATTGGGTTATACTACGCTACACTGTACCTTTACACAGCGACTAATGCTGAAAAATACTTATAAATTATAATAATACTCGTCCTGATTGTAGTATAACAATATTTTATGGCCCAGTAGTATTTGTAGTATTATGCATAAATCGAATAGTATCAGCCAAGTCATGTTGGCTACGATAAGCCTATATAGGGTGATTCAATATCGCCTAATTCAACGCTCGCCTTTTTTCGATTCTTTAGTTATACATCATATTATAGGAAGGTAATATATGAACAGTGGTGTATAAAATAAAAAAATATTGCTACATGAGAAATCAGGTGAATATCCAATGTTGAAAAATTATGAACTTCAAACGCTCATTAAAAGTTTAACTTGACTTTCTTGTAGACATTTTTTTTTTTTTTTTGACAAAGATAGACAAACTTATGAGGAATTTCGTATTAGTTTTCAAACCTGAGATTTAAAAAGAAATTTTTTTAAGAATTTTAATTCAAAATAATTTGCAAATTTTTGTGATTTTTACGTATTTTGTCAAAGTTTGAACTTTAAATGCGTATAAAAATAAATTGTGGCAATAGATTTTTTATTTTTTGTCTTTGTAACAATCTATTAGGACCCCTGCATCACACATTTTTAGGCCTATTTACCAAACAAACAAAATTGTATTTAAAAAAAAAAAAAAACACACCATTGTAAAATCAATACATTGATCGCTCTGCTCAGAATCTAAAATGAATATAAATATCGTTTTAGATGCTGAGCGGAGCGAGGAAGCTAGTAGTTTTACGATGGTGTTTATTTTTATTTTTTTTATACATTCTGTATACAAAATTTCTACCAGAAGGAGTTCTTCGACTTCAACATATAGTACCTTATATTTTAGAAAATTGGATCAAGATGGTACTTTAAAGAGGTAATTTTTCGATTTTATCAATAGTTATTTAATGCCACCATAAAAACCACCGAAAAATTACGAAAAACCGATAAAAATTATATTTTAATTTCTAACGCTTTGTTTATTACCATAGAAAATAATAATAATATTTTAATATTAATTCAACTTAGTCTTACATGATATAATAACTAATAAAAATATAAAAAAGCGGGTAAGTGGATGTCGCTCTGATGTACAGTAGGTTACAAGTGGGCCATTGTATAATGAATTGTATTAAACTTGAATTCAATGATATAATATCATTGTATAAGAAAAACGATTCTGAGTGGAGACGGTTTGTCAGTCTGGATATTTTATATTGTTATTAGTTATTATATCATGTAAGACTAAGTTGAATTAATATTAAAATATTATTATTCTTTTCTATGGTAATAAACAAAGCGTTAGAAATTAAAATCCAATTTTTATCGGTTTTTCGTAATTTTTGGTGGTTTTTATAGTGGCATTAAATAACTATTGATAAAATCGAAAAATTACCTCTTTAAAGTACCATCTTGATCAAATTTGCTAAAATATAAGGTACTATATGTTGAAGTCGAAGAACTCCTTCTGGTAGAAATTTTGTATACAGGATATATATAAAAAAAAAAAATAAACACCATTGTAAAACCACTATCTTCCTCGCTCCGTTCAGAATCTAATATCCAGACTGACAAACCGTCTCCGCTCAGAGTCATTTTTCTCATACAATGATATTATATCATTGAATTCAAGTTTAATACAATCCATTATACAATGACCCACTTGTAACCT
>WHPZ01585690.1:0-18919 GCA_016617965.1 Macrosiphum rosae
GCCATTAGCTGTATGGTTTTGTAGGGTTTTATGTCGGTAGGGGGGGGGGGACACGTGTGTGTTTGTTTGGCAGAACTTTTGATTGGGCACCCGTAGGTATCTGCCATGCCCTATTCATCTATTATAAAGTACCCAAATACCTTATAAATGCAGTTATACGAAGAGGACTTTTTGCTATTTAAATATTAAGTCTTCGAAACTAAACAGAAAAATAAAAGGTTATTTCAAAAATCACATTAACGAGCAGTTAGCAACTGATTATTGTATTATTGAAACATTTAAGTTGTGGTCAATTTCCATCGCATTGTCTTTGGTTAATGGCTATATTGTGGCAAGGCTTATTAATTATCTTAGTTATACCGAAAATTAATAATAATCTGCATGCTATAGACGCTATACCATCGATATATTTCAACATATTTCAGTAGATCTCTGTCAGCCTATATATTACTAAGTATATTATATTATGATATTATTGCTATTAAAGTATTTTATTTTACCATTAATAATACAATATATCTTTTACATATTTTGATTACAGTATATGGACTACTTATGAGAAACCTTGTTTTACATTTTCAATACTTAGCTATCAAAATTAAAAATGTAAACAATATAAAATAATTTGAAAATTTTCGTGATTTTGATGAATTTTGTCTACATATAAACTTCAAATAGGGGGACGGAGTCTCGACCACGGGCGGCTTCTCTCTCTGGGCAGGCAACTGTCTTGAGCAGAGAGAGAGGCCGCCATCCCCCGACCGGGCATTGAAGAAACCTACGGGTGCCCAATTTGAAATTCTGACAAAACTAAAACACACATATTTATCAAACCCTACAGTACCCTCCCTCACAGTTGAAAAAAAACTTCAAATGCTTCTAAAAAAATGTATTAAGTTTTTTGTTATTAAGTATAATATTACGACGATTTAAAGTAAATAATAATAATATAATAACATAATAGGTAATTTATATTATTATATCACCAAAGTAATTCAACATCTCAGAAGCGTTATTTGTATGCAATGATTTTCACTGAATTCGAATTGAACATATCCATTATTATTTATTAGTATATTATTATATTATTTTTTATACACCAAGGTACCTAGTACCTACACTTGACACCTACTGTACAGCAGTCAGAGCGGCTATACGTCATTTACATGCCCGCTTCTTTTTTTTACACCTTAGTATAAATTGACACATTTTTATCAAATCCAAAACCTATTAAAAATTGGGAACCCGTGTTTCTTCTTATCGCCGTTTGTTATTAAAAAAATAAAGTTGATTAAAATGTTTATTTTTATTGTATTTATGTTATAATATTGAAGATAACCAGTCGGTGATTTGCGCATTCGACTTCGGGCGTTCCCTACTACAATCTGCGCCCAACTCAGTTTTTAACGGATCACTGTTCAGTTTCATACTTTCAGTGATTTCTGGTGGTTGTTTTGAAGTGGTCGTCCGGTCCACTTCCACCGGTCGTAAATGTATGTAAAACTTGGTACTTTGTGCTATATGCCTATGCCATATAATATCATAATTGTGTGTATATGGTGGTTACAAGAGCCTACAATTCAAAATTGGTTAACGATATTATGGACCTATGCTTTGATTTTTGTTATCCGTTTGGTTTGAAATAGATTTTTATTATTTTTTTATAAGACTTAACATTGCAGCGTGTACCTATAGAGTACACTATAATATAGTACCTACTTACCTATTATTAATAACACTATTCTATTATAGTGAATAATGTATACACGATGTCAATATTACGATTCACGAACCTAAGGTAAACCAATATATTGTGTAATTTTTAATAATTAATCGAAAGATCAAATTTAAGTATAAATTAAGTTAAAAATTACCTGACGACATAAACCGTACAAGAACTATTACTGTATACAATTACAAAACTATACAATATAAATCTGGTCAAACCACAAAAAAATGTCTAGTGAAACGAATTAGAACTTTATTATCTGACGTGTTGCGTAAAACAGCACAGCCATTAATCAGAAAGAAGAATTGTTTATACTTATAGGTACTTGGTATAGGTAGGTACTTAACATTAATTTTCTTGAGATGCGTATATCTACTAGACATAGCTAACTGAATATTATATAGATTAACTCATATTATTATAGACACATATAACCTATGATCATTTAAAGTTCGTTTTTTTATCATTCGAAGTATTTTGTTTAGATTATTTTGTTGGATTATTTTAGTTAAAACATAAACTATGGTTAAGTCACAAAAATGTTCATTGTCCTCGCAAGAATTATTTACTACCTAATTAATTATTACGGTTGAAGTGCATCATTATAGATTACAAGTATAGGTATTGCACTACATAAATATAGTGATTGTATAACAATTATTGAGTTGTTAATAATGACTCCTAAGAATTATCGCGAGACATATAACAAACAAGTACTACAATTTAAAAAGAAATTACTGTAGATAATTTATTGTAAAAAAAAAAATATATTAAGATGTAAACAAATTCCAAACAATCATTAATGTTATAATTCATATTATTATTTAAATATTATTATTACTAGAAAACAAATTATTTTCAGCCAAGTTGGTGGTTGTATTTTATTTAAAAAAATACATAATATATGTAATATGTAGGTATATATGTGTATTATTATACTATAATGTTAAATATTGTCAGTCTGTGTTTAATTTAATTAAGTATTATAAATTATTGATGTAACACTAAGTTATTACTATTTATATAATTCAATTACCATTATCTCTAGAAATAGTTTTTACAATGTTGAAATATAGTGAATACATATATAATTTAGGCACCTACTAATTAATATTATATTTACAGAAAATACTGAAAATATCAAGTCGGTAGCTCAAAATTATATAAATCAAAATGGATAAGAGGCTATACAACATTAGCCTGTTAGGCTTAACGTTCCTGTTTCTTTTCGCTGCATATCAAACAATAGGAAATATCGAAGTAATTATTTTATAAGCCATTTTTCTGGTTGGGAATATAATATTATGAGGAATAGTTTTTTTACAGTTAACAAAATGTTCAATGTTCCATGGTGATCATTGCCCATTAACATTAGTGCAAAAGCCTGCAAAGACATGTAAAAATATATGCTTAGCCTGCAAAATCAATATTATGAATATGTTTATAATAATAGATAATAATTAATAAACATTTTAATATCCAGTGATCAATTTAAAAAAAAAAAATGTTACCTACTTAATGGAATATCGTTTTATATTAATTTATACTACAGGCTATATTTTTTTTTAGGAAACTTTACTGAAAAGTGTGCAAAATGAGTATCCTTCATTTACCGGCGACGGTTATACTAGTTTGTCAATTAGCTATTTTGTATTTGCAATGGCTAATTGGATTTCTCCATCAATTGTCAATTACACGGGATGTAAGATAGCTATGATTATAGGAGCAATTTGTTACACGTTTGTACTTGTTTACATAATATTATTATAATTTAAAATATACACTATAGAGTTGTATTTTAAATACTTACGTATAATTGTACTGAATGTCACCATTGGGCTTAGTATGTTTTTAGTATCATTTCTCTGGCTGTCTTCATTTTTACTGTATCTTATGTCTGCTGTACAAGGTTTCGGTGCTGCAATTCTTTGGACAGGACAAGGAACGTACTTAACACTAAACTCTGATTCATCTACAATGTCCAGAAACACAGGAATGTTTTGGGCGCTATCGAATATGAGGTTTTAGTACACTTTATATATTTTTAATATCATATACTATTATAGGTACCATTTCATTATTTATATATAGGTACTATATCATATATAATTTTTGTTATTTATGTTTAAGTATGGTTTTAGGTAATGCATTTGTGTCTTTGGCACTTCACAATAAAAACGATTTTGATGAACCAACCAGAAAGTTTATCTACATTGTGCTCATAGCTTCAAGTGTAATTGGTACATCATTATTCTTACTTTTACGATCTCCCGTGAGCTCAGATGGAACTGTGAATGAACGAGTAGAAACAATCAGTTTTATTCAGGAAACCAAAAACACGATGTCGCTATTTTTAACCAAAGAAATGCGTTTATTAAATATAACATTTTTTTTTACTGGTTAGTATAAACATTGTTTTCATATATACATAATATAATTTTTTATTTTTTCTGAGATTTTTGTGCAGGTTTACATTTGTCATTCTATGCTAGTGTCTATAGTTCGAGTATTGGATTTACTAAAAGAATGGGTTCCAATAGTAAACAGCTTGTGGGATTATCTGGAGTATTGATTGGCGTTGGCGAAATCCTAGGTTATAACATTAAACTATTACTTTGAAAAATCAAAATACATTCAAGCTTTTGTAGGAGGTTTGATATTCAGTACTCTGGGTCAAAAGACTTTTGACAACAACACTAACTCGAAAGGATTAAGTCATTCAGCAGTAATTTTATTAGGTTTTTTCGTAAATATCGTTGCATACGGTTTGATATTTATAAATTTACCGAACGACTCACCATTTGGTGATACAACTGCCAAATCATTTATCGATCCCAAGTAATGTATACATTTTTAACATACATGATTATCATGAAATAATATGTATACGTAGAGTCGTAGTAAATACTTACATAGTTACATCCAATTTCAGTCAGTACCTAGCAATTTTCTGCAGTTTTCTTTTGGGTTTTGGCGACAGTTGCTTCAATATCCAACTTTACAATATAATTGGACTAAGGTATTCTGAAAATAGTGCTCCACCAATGGCCTTGTTCAATTTCATGCAGGTATTTGTTTTGTATTTAATAATATTACTTGTAATATTTATAAATAATATCTGTAATGTTTTATTGTATTGTAGTCAATAGCAGCCGCTGTGAGCTTTTACTATAGCAATTACTTTGGAATATATGTCCAACTAATATTATTGATGGTCTCATTAACTATGGCTACTTTGTCGTTCTTCAAAGTGGATGAATCTACTGATAAACGGTGAGATTAGTTTTCTATCATTCAATATAAAAGTGTTATTATGGTATTTATATAATAACTCATAAGTTAACACCTTACATAGACTTACTTTTCCGATATTTTGTCGTTTGCATAACAAATTGAACTTTTGTTGGATCAGCACATTGGACTCTTGATCGATTTGATTGATCAATTACCAATAAAAAATAATAAAATATTATCTGTGTTGGTACTGAGTTAACTGTATAATTATTAATTATGTTACTGTAGGTACTGCATATTAACATATTTTAAAATTTAGATAGTATTTTTGTATTTAATATTTTTTAAATGTATTGTTCATGAAAAACCTAACCGCTTGATCACAGATCATAGTTTCATATTTCAATTACTTAATTAAGTCAATTAACTTGTTGATCAATGACCTAGAACCCGTATAGTGAAGGTCAAAGAATATTTTTTGCTATGTCCTGCAAAATGCAAATTGTAGACGGAGATAACAGCATTTGTAATAGGTCATTGAGGTTAGATTATTAGGAGACTAATAGCTGGACTGCCTTAACTCATAATAGTTTTTGAATATCATACATTGCATAATATATATGGTGCACCAGAGGCGTAGCTAGACAATATATTTTGATAGGTAGGTCAATATTAACAAACATTGATTTAATCAAAATTTATTTTATGTAAACAGTTATAAAAACAAATGAGTATTTCAATTAGATACCTATTCGGCAATTTTATTTGATAGTTATGCTACTAATAATAAAAAATATCTTATCTATCTAAAAATAATCGTCATTAAGGTCAAATATTTTTTTTGTAATTACTTTTATTATAGATATTCTCACTAATTTATCTATTAAAAATTATTGATAGTTCATTTTAAAACAGAAACTGATAACCACGAGTTTATTTATTGTTTAAGCTAATATTTATCTTAACATTTGAGTCTCGTGTTGCATATAAATGGGTTATTAAACTATAATTTATAATGATTTAAAGTAAAATTATGTGGAAATAGAGTGTTATAAAATATGTGTTATCTTTTTTTTTTATTAGCTTTCTCTATAATTCTATACACTATTCAGTATATACACTTATTAGTTATTACTTATTACTAAATCAGACTAGGGTGAGTTTACTATGACCTCATTCAAAACGGGACTTTCCTTTTTTTGAACATCGTGTCCTGCTTGTCCTTTTTGTCCTGTTTTTAGTAGATAGTCCTGTTTTAATCTCGATGTCTTCATAATATTATATTCATTGATAATATAAATTTATAAAGAAAAACCAGTAGATGGAATAAAAAAATATGTTTGCCGTTTTGTATTAGGTTATTATTGAAACCAAAAATTAATAGCTATAGCTTATAAACAACAGTTTGTGTGTAATGAGTATAATGGAGTGACAACGAACAGTTGTCAGCGATAAACATAAAACATATTATCCTTGATTGACATATTGCACAATGTATTATTATTTATTATGAACCCTCACAACAATTTTGATATTTACCACATTTAACAAGCGAACATTATCTCCAAAATATCATTAAAAATACAAAAATTGCTAAAATTTTTGGAGATTTTTTAGAATTTAGCCAAATTGTTTTTTTTTATAAATAAATATGTTCAGCCTAAATTCTAAAGATTTAAATTAGCTACAATTATTATGAATTTATCATAATTTTTATTAGATTAAATAAATATATAATATCAATATCAACATTTTAAGTACTCTATCGTAGTTATTTTATTTAACATTTACAATTACAACAAATTATATATTATATTATTTTGTATAAATTAAAAATATTTATCTACAAAAATTCATTTATTTGTTCTACTTATTTACAATGCATTGTTTGTTTATGCTTTATAGATATTATGAAGAATTATAAGAGTTGAATGTTAGTCAAGTGAAATCAGTTGGCCCATTGTACTTCAACTTATTCGTGTATTATTCCTTTCATGATTTGTAAAGTAATATATGACTTATATAATCTATACCTAGCATGTACCCAATAAAAATAAAAATCTCACAATTGTCATACCAAAGATTTAAGGTAATATTTAATAGAATTACTATAATTTATTATATCAATAAAATAAAATGTGTTGATAAAATAATATGTAATACCTACTATGAAAAAATATATTATATATATAATATTATAGATACTTCAAATTTCAATGTTATATGACAGTTAATTTATCATTTAGACTTAGATTTAAATTTTCTTGACAATAGTACTTACCTATATAGTGTTTGTATGTAGTATATTTACTGTAAATAACTAGTCGTAAACAAATGTCTCGAAATCATAAGCCTTTAATGCTTATTAAAAGTAACTGTTTTGACTACCTAGTAATTACTAAATAAATTAAATATTAGGTTAATATAAGGAGCAAAATAGTTGTATATATTTTATGTCTTAATGATAAATTTAAAATTGATGTTTTTGTTTATAAGTTAATAATGTATAACTATTAATATCTATATATTTAATCAAATTACTTGAAAAAAATTGCAATTAATGTTTTTTTTATTTCTTTACATTAAAAGTAGTTAGTTGTCTTATAAAGAGCTAAACGATTTTAAATGCTTAACGATTGCATTCAATTATTGGAAATATGAACAAATTATAACTGAATGCATATTATATGCGTGTATAGGTATATTATAAATAAATATTCTTTTTTTTTTATTTGGGAAAAAGAAAAACCTCGATAACGGGACCATTGGCTTGTTTTACATAGGTACTTAAACTAAGTTGTACAATTTAATGTTTCTCAAGAATAATAATATGTTTTGGATGGGCCGAGTGCGTCGTGAATATTATAAATATATTATATACCTGTATAGTACAATTTATATATTTCAAAATATGTAGGATTAACTTTTCGTAAACAATATAATAATTATCAGTTATCACATTATAATATAATATCAGTGTCAACGAGACCTGCAGTACTCGTGTATATATAGTGACTTAAAAGCAAAACGCAGTTTAAGAATTCAGTTTTTCCTTTCTAAATAGGAAGTAACTATACTTAATAGTAATAATCGAAATTTTCGATAAAATGATTAAAGCTGAAACAGTTTGTATTCAGTTCAACTTACCTCGCAGTCTATAAACCAGACAGTAAAAACTTTTTTACATGGGTACTGTGTAGGTACCTTAATATATTAGTTATTATTACTATTGAGACATTGCGATTAAATATATAGGGTGATTTTTAAACATGCTCACCCTTATTATATCCCCTTATTCTTACATTTATTAAAATTCTGATATTTTTTGTACATATTACTTGAAGAGTGTCCTGTGGCGATACAAACATCTATTTTTAAAATGAGAACATCCCCCCTTTTACTGTAAATTATTTACCGGGTAATTTTCTTGAAAATCTAGATGTATCTAAATTAAAATTTTAATAAGTAGTTTCTGAGATATTAAAACGTTTGTACTAAGGATAATAAATTCTTAAATATGGTTTTATAAAAATATAAGCTATAATATGTAATATTAGATTTAGTATTAATTATACTATTTGATCATCTTTACAAACCGTTTATATTTATAGATTAATAGTAATCACTAAAATGTTCAAATCATCTAAGCCTCAAAATATTTTTAACCCGTTACCATAGTCCATAGACATATTGTCCTTTATATACACAAAGTTATATAACTCAAAAACTACTTGCTCGAATTTTGATTTAGATAAATGAAAATTCTCAACAAAAAAATATCAGTTGAAAAATTAAAAGTGAAAAAGGAGGTTCCTATTTTAAAAACAGAAGTTTGTATTGTCACAGGATTATCCTTATAGGTGGTACAATAAATCTCAAGTATACAAAATTTGGTCTCCGCATGTGTACTTAAAAATTCCAAAAATCAATAATTTGAATGCATATATGTATAATTTAAGCATGCAAATAGGGTGAGAATGCTTAAAAAATCATTCTGTATAACTAACCAGTTGACGATATTTTGGTTTGATTTTATTTTTAATTCGCTATCGATAAAATGCACCTATTGTCAATCAATTTAGTCGTCCATTTTTGTAATTGTAATTTTTTGTTTATCAAAATTTTGTTCACCTCTACTCTTCTATTATTTGTTAACTGTTTAATATGGACTTAAGTTTAATAACAATTTATACTTGGAGATATTTTTGGCAATTTTGCTTTCCACGCAGAATTAATTTCAGTCGAAGTCATAACATTATAACAATAACGGTTCATATACGTATATAGAATACGATATATTATAGTTAGTAGTTACCTAAAATAGTAGGTATAATATATGTATATTGTAATTTTTAAATACATTCGATTTTGATACCTCCTTTTTTTTTGTCAAACGAATTTGTGCAACTCCAAGCTTAGTGAAACTATTTCAAATATACACCTATGTATACGTGATATTCGTGTAAACTTCGTTTTGTATAATATTTTTTATTTTGTATAGATTAGGTACCAGCTGTTATCAATGACTCAATTTGTATACAGCCTAAGCGCGAATTTATGCTGTATAGTGCATAATATACAAGACGCATAACCATAATTTTATTAACCATGTAGGTATTATTATGCTTGTTTGCATGGTTATAATAATATACAAACTGCAGTACAAAGTCATCACTCATCATTAATTTAATATAAATTTACTTTGTTTTTTAAACCTCAATTTCCTGAAAATAATGAATTGATTTCATTGGATAAAAACCATTTACGTCTTTCAATATTTAAAAAGGCTTTTTTCATAAATTAAATAACATTATTTTCTGAGTGCGGTTGTTGCTGGCATTATCTTTTCCGGTTTCCGTTCAACAAGTGTTTTTGGCCATATTCAACGGTCACTTTCGAAGGTTCCGAAACGACAGTGGTAGATCCACCGCTGCAGCAGTACTGCAGAAGTCTGCCTGACATGGTAAGGGCAAGCCCATATTCCTTAAGTTCAATTTGTTTCCAAAACGGTCTTAGGCTGTATAGTGCACTGTCTACAGAATCATCTAGGAACAGCGTTAGAACGAAAGAAGCTGTAGAACCAGATGCACTAACTGTTCATTATTCTTCTTATCAAAATCATATACAAAATAGTTGATTATTATTTCAACTACTTTATAAACGGCTAAGAAACAGCCTAATGTTAGCAAATTAATTTATTTCTTCCACCAAATCTGGTCGAACAATTTATTTAAAAGAGGTGTGCAATCAAATATGTCCTTTAATATTGGACAATACATGATCTCCACGCCCACACGTTTTGTTATTGTTATTATAAATTATCAGATACGACAGAAATGAAATAAAACGTAGACATATTCTTAACTCTTTGCCATATATAGATACTAGAATTTTAAAAAGAAAAGTTAAGAAACAATAAAATGGTCTGGATTATACTATATTATTAAGTACTATATGGTTTAAATGTGAAGTTATATAACCTATAAAATCTGATTACTCTACGAGATATTCAGGCATGAGAGTTTTTACCATAAGGCATGTTTTTTAACAAAAAAAATAGGTTACCCTTAGTGCAACAAGTATAAATTGCACAGTTTAGTCGAAATTCTGAATTAACGTAGGTACTTTAACAATATTAAACTGAAATAAAAAAAAGGTGGTCAAGTAGGTGTTTTCTACTCAAAGTATTTTAGTTCGACGCCAATGATTATTAATTAATTATTATTTATTAGCAAAGGTGGGCATTAACTTGTTAAAAAGTTAATTTTTTTAAACTTTTTAACTTAACTAGTTAATTATTTTTGTTTTTAACTTATTAACTTATTCAGTTAAAATTGTTATTGTTGTAAATTAACTTTTTATAGTTAATTATCACTGTCGTGCAGTTAAGTTAATTTTCTTTTCGAGTCATGCGTAATCAACTATAGACTATAGTATACAGACAATACAGATTCGTTGACTCTTTTACGATTTTGAACATTTATTTTCGAATTTTTTACTATGATAATCTAATTGTTTACACAATGTTAAACGTCTTGGTAAATGTTTGTGTATGACAAAATACTATGGTGGTTTATGACTTAAAAATATGGTACCTTCAAAAAAATTAACTTTTTTTTAACTGAGATAAGTTAATTTTATTTTCTATCTTAACTTTAAACTTATCTAGTTCAATTTTTTCTTTGTTAACTTTTAACTTAACTGAAGGCAATTTAATTGAATTAACTTAACTTGCCCACCATTTTTTAAAAGTACCTATTTGGATATTATTTGTCTAGAGAATTAGTCTTTTTTTAAGGAGTAGATATAGGCAACGCAGAGTGTACGTGTGTACGAGGTGTGTACGTAGTAAATAACCATAAGGGAGCCTGTAACACTTATTATAAAATTTATCTTGGACCTTATGGCTTGTATTATATAGCTATTAGCTACTCATAGACAGGCCCTGCCTAAAAATTAGTAACATTATACGTCGCTGTCGCCGGTAAGTGATATACAGGGCTTAATTTAGTGACTGAGTGACCGATGCAAGCAAGTAGTTATGTATTATATTATATTATGTTTAGTAATTTAGTCATAGACTAAGTAACTCGGTCAACAAAAAGTGCTCCCTATATTTTACCTCAACATTAACGTGCATTGTTCGTCTAATAGTGTGAGGACTTTCGTCTGTGCTTAGTTATACATTTATAACCTAACTTTCACACACACGTCATGACACTTACGTAACTTTGACGTTGATTTTAAAATTTTCTTTTTATAACATTTTGTAAAAGGTATATAGCCCGAGATCAATAGGCTGTATATACAATAAGCAAAATTTTTCGGAGTCCTAACTTAAGACGTCTAGCTTTAAAAGCGAGACTATAGTGAAGAAAATCATATCCCCCCATGGCAAAATCCTAAATACGCCACTGGCCCGAGTGTGTCTATACAACCTGGCACAATACATATAAATAATAATTATATAGCACGACTCGTGAGAGCATCCCAGTTCATTTCAAATTGCCCAGGGTGAGCTAATTCAACTGAATTACAAACAAAAAGTGTTTTTTTTTAAGATTTATAATTCAAATATTTTTCATTGATATAAAATATAATAGTAGTTTCGTCGAAATTCCTATTTAAATATTTGAAACGGCTTATTTTCATGGCCCCTGCGATTGTTCTGGTTCAAATGGAGTATACCTATTATTAAAATGTCGTTACACGTACTCACAACTAGGCTCAAGAGAAGTGTCATTTGAAGCAGCAGTATCTTCGACGCTTGCACCGTTGGACGTCGGTGACCCCGTAGTCTGTATAAAATTTATGGACCGTAATTTCACTATTTCAGACACCCGTAACCGCGTTTTATGGAACAAGAGTCAAGAACCACGTCTGTATACTCAACTTTGCTACAGTTCATCACAATTAATATTTTTAACGTATTTGTTATTACTATAGGCCTCGTAAATTATTACATAGAAAATCATTAAAACATAATATGCATGCAAGAATGCATTCAAATTTCATCAAATATATGTACAATAAAATGTATGTGCATACAAATAATATTATGTAACTAAAATTATAATAATAGGTAAAAAAATACGAATAATATATAGGTAAATAATTAATATTTAATATACCTATCTACTAACATACCCAACATTATAATATTATACAATATTCATCAAGATATTTAGGTATCATATAAATTATAAATCATTCACAAAAAGCGCGAGTATCAGCAAAACGTATAATTTTCTTAGTGTCACTTGCATAATAATAATATATTGAGGTACAACTGCAGTTAGGTAGGTATACAAATATAATGTCGGGTGGCCCAGCGTACTAAGGCGTTGGTCTCAATGCGCACCTTCGCCGGTTCGAACCTCGGTCCCGGGCGGCACTTCTCTCAGGGCAGACATATTCTGTCTGGAAAGAGAGGCCGCCATCCCCCGACCGGGCATGGCAAATAACTACGGGTGCCCAAATCAAAAACTCTGCCAAAACAAACACACACGTGTAAACAAATCTACAGTACCCTCCTCCACAGTACCACAGGCTAATGACCTTAGCAGTTGAAACCTTAACCCTAATAAAAAAAAATTTTAAAAATATGTCTTTTATTACTGCTGTATATTATACAAACGTTAAAGTTCAAGACAGACCTACGTTTCGGTAGGAAAATAAAAATAATCGTCTGGAAAAGAAAACGTTTCTGTGATAAAATAATCGTCAAAAACAAAAAAAAATAAAAGCAAAAAAACGTTTCGGTAATGTGTAATAATCGTCAAAGCCAACAAAAAAAAAAACCGTTTCCGTACATATAATAGTAATAATATAATAATCGTTACTCCACACTTGAATATTGCTGGGTCGGTCTCTCTCGCAGACGTCATACAATAATAATAATAAATATAAGTACATCACTCCCACTTGTTGCACACACGTCGATCGTAAATAATCGTCGGCCCGCGGTCCCACGGTGTACAAAATCTATTTTTTTTTTTCATTTTCCGCGCACCTCGGGTTGTGACACGCCGGGCCCTAAGTATGCGTATACGTATATCAGCTGTGTATTACGGGTGTATTATGTTTATATATAATAATATTGTCGTGCATAATAAATATATCGTGTACAAGGGGGACGCCGGGAAAAGCCGCGTTACAATCCGTGCACGCCGGCCTGTCGTCGCCATAATAATATTATAACGAAACAAAAAAACAAAATAAATAAAAAAATCGTTTTAAAGCGTCATAAAAATGACATGTATATATATCGTGTGCTGCGCGCGGTGTACACTTTCGACCGAATGAGCGCGCTTTAATTGGCTCAAATGTTGATAAAGTCGATATTAATATATATTTTATTATTACGTCGGGAGCGTATCATGGGGACCCATTACCCGTATAATATCCGCATGATGTATGTACCCACAGGCCTGCAGTGCGGCGGGCGGCGAGTGTGATCGGGTTCGAGCACTCTATATTAATAGGTACTATTATATAATTATTACTATATATTGCTTTTACATATATTGTTACTACGACTTGTGGCGGTGATGTACGAGCGCACAAATCACGGTTTGTCAATAATAATATTAACATCATACATTACGGTTATGATCAACGCGTTAAGTGACCCATCAAACGACACTTCAATTTCCAAGGGCCCTGTCGTCATTAAACGACCGAGGGGATGTGAACTCTCCGGCCAAAACACACTGAGCACCGCGTACACCATATTATCATACCATAACAATATAATGGTATATATCATTCATTCTAATATACACATTCAAAACGGTTTATATTATTATAAATATTAACGCAGACAACTTTTTTATGTTTACGAGCATCGCCGTCGCTAGTATGATATAATACGATAATACATATAGATACAGAGACGTATTTTTTTTTGGGGGGGAGGCCATCGATCCGAGTGTAAGGCACTTTTTTTCAATAAACGTACGATACGTTAATATTTGGGCATATAATAATATATATATTAGTTTATAATTAAAAAATATACCTAAATTGCTGCAATGTGCCTACATCGACCCTCATTGCCATCCATGCTTATTTTCTAATCGTTAAAAGTTAAAACAATATACATTTTTACTACATCTACGATACGCTTTTTTAGACTTTCGGATACCTTTATAATCCCTATATTACTTTAGTTTTCCTTCATAACAGTTACCAACACAACTGCACATAATTTACTTACATCGCATTCGTGTACTAATATCAGAACTTCTCTATACTATTATGTTTATGCACATTGTACCTATACCCAATATTTTTTCCGATTTCGATTAATTCTGTTTCGGTTGTTGGTCTTTATTTTTTCTGATTTCGTTTTTCGTTTTGAATATCGGTTTTTATTTTTCTGATTTCAATTTCGGTTTTCATTACTTACCAACATTGGTTTTTTTCGATTTTGTTTTCGGTTTCTGTATCGATTTCGGATTTTAACGGTTATAACCGGTATTAAAAAAAAAAGGTATCCAGTACCGGTTTCAAGCCCTGTCTATACCTATACCATATACCTCATTATATTAGGTACATATCATATAGTTACGTACAATATTTTATAATATCTACAGTGCAGAAAATCACTGGAGTGTATACGGTCACAAAACGATCCACACAAGGATCTATTATGTGGCTATATGATACTTACAAACACTCACTCATAAGAATATGAATTATGTATATTTTCAGGGATACCCAATCTTATTAAACAACTTAGTGGTGAGCTCCAGCGCTTTAAATTTAAAATGCCTGTATAGTGATCGACCCCTATTTGTTTTTAATATTTTAAGTATGATTTTTTTGTAAAACCATAATCATATAATATGTTCGTCTATACCTATATATAAAAACGAATGTTATTGTCTGTCTGTCTGTCTGTCTGTCCTTTATGCATTCTTAAACGATTGGACCGATTTTGATGAATTTTTTTTGTGTGTGTTTGCCTGGCTTCCTGGATGGTTTATATTCACAGTTGGATCCAGTCGGTCCAACCAGGATTGATTTTGAGATTTACGATGGACGATTTTTGCTTATAAATGGTTGCTATTTGTTATAGGAGAAATAATTAGTAGAAATTAGTATTTTTTTTTGGATATTGGTTGCGATTGGTTAATCGGGCAGATCAGATTAGGTTAGGTTAGGTTATGCATCAAATCGAATTTCGCACATTGCCTATACCTGAGTTGCAGTTATAGCCACTCATTGGCGTTGCCCACTATTCAACTTAGTCGGATTGCATATATCAGGGTGGCTGAGTTGCACTTACTGCAGCCAAGTCGCATCAGCCTAAGTTGCACACAAAAGGAGTTGATCAACATTTTTTAAAGAGTTGTCATTTTTAAGGGCAACGGAGGGCGCGGGATCAGCTAGCATATTATAAATTAAAATAATTTATGATTTATGAGTTATAACTGCAATCGAATAAATGCTCTCTAGCACCATGATGATAACTTAAACTATGATTTCTGAAAAAAAATTATGAACTCAGCTAATTGGGTGAATGCTGCAGTAAGTTATAACGGTATTTCACAATGTACATAACGTCATAACTACATATAAGTAAATACCATATAGTACCAAGTGGGATGTACCTATATATAATATATTGCATATTATATACTTACAGAAAGTAGAATACAATCCTACTCAATGAAATATTATAAGCCAATTACTACTTACATAAATACGAAATCAATCGAATCACTTTACTGGATTAAAAAATTAACCATGGATTTCGAAATTATTTATTGGTATTAGCAACTAATAACTGTTATTATTGTCAGAAATCGCACGGTTCAGTGTTAAGTCACCCTTATAACTGCGACTATTGAAAAATATCTTGGTGGCACTGAAGCGCATATAGTTATAGCGGCGGATCGCATACTAATTTCTTGTTAAATTTTATTTTCATAACTTTTTTTTATATATATTTACACTTACCGCATCAGTTCTGTCCAGGTTATGGACTCGAACGACCGATAATGGTGTGGAAAAATTGTATCGCGATCGTCCTATTTATTCAATTAAAAATGATCGACTGGTTACTATATGGACCACTGCAGACGTAGATTATACTACGTGTTGCGTTTTAGTCGAGCAAACGATTCGGAACGGACCGACGGAATAATAATTGAGCTATTGCGGTTTTATCTGTGTGCACCTTACCCGAGCAATTGTTTCCCGGTTTTTGTTTTCTTTCCGCAGTATAACTGTATAAATAGTTACCATATTGGCGTAAGATGAAAATAATACACTCAGTTTCAAACTTATCATTATTATTTCCACCTATATAGGTAAGTTGTTTATCTTACAGTTTCTAAAGTACTACGCCAGTATATATACCTATCCTATAATATAGTAACATATATTATCTATTGTAATGATAATAATAGGTAGGTGTAGATAATAATATAACCGTGGAACAGCCTTGCGCGGGCTGCTGTGCATTCGATAGGTATATCTGCGCATATTATACGTTGGCATTTTGACGCACTTATATATATATTATTATTTATTAACATATGCGGTGGTCAGCATATAAAACATTATTTGTATGTAGGTACAGGTGTATTATATTATTATCAATTATAGTATTGTGTGAATAATATTACATAGGTATCGTTTTGTTCACTGATTGATTTTATAATAATATTATATAGGTACCTAAATATGCATATTTTTATCCCCAAACAACCAACCCTATACTAGCAGGATTGCGAACGTACTTCTCAGAAGTCTGTTGGTAAATTACGTGTTGCACTAATATGAACTATTAAGACTTGGAAAATAAATAAATAACAATAGGTAATCGTTAACGAAATGCTTAATATAACGGTAAGATTATATAGGATGCTATATAGTATATACATGTATGGGTAAAAATATTGAGTACGCATAGGGTAAAAATGAAAGATAATTCGTTAGTTTTGTAAAAAGTCAAGTGAAAAAAAATCTATATTTTATTTTCGAAATCAAAAAGCCTTACAATAAGATTTAAAATGTATCCTATATAGGCTATAGCTGGTATACCCAAGTACCCAACGATATAGGTTCAATTTTATTTACGTACGTGGGTTGTGAACCGTTATTTTTTCAGAAAATCGTTTAGGATGGACATTATCTATATTATATAATACGATCGTAACGATCATTACGATAATAGACACAAATACACTGTGTAATAAGTATACAATAGAAAATGTATTGTAGGCCAACCCCTGTAATTAGGTCACAAAAGGGTTGCCATTATCCTCTACACGTGGACTCTCGTCCTTAAATATATCTTACGGGATGTCGTAAACGCATAAACATTATTATGACGTATAATATAACTATTATACAGTATTATATTGTGTAGGTACTGTAAAGGATATCGTGTGTCAATTTACGATAAATAGATAACGTTAAGCACATTTAACGTACTTTAACTTCATAATATATTTTATTGTTAATCTTATTTATAATAATGCATAGTATATTATATGGTTAGGTTGGGTTATATTAAATTCGTAAAATATTTACATGAATAGTGACAATATAATAATATACTATATTTAAATTCGACATAAGACTACAAAATTGTGTTAACAATATGTATAAATTAAAATAACCATAGATAATAGGTATAGTATTATATGTAGATCTAGCAGTGTTGAATAGTAAGTACCGAAAGTAACGCGTTACTGTAAGTCTGTAACCACTTACCACGTAACTTTTTTCATTTTTGTAATGCATTACTTCATTTGGTTAGAACTGCTTCCGCTTAACGAAAATGTAATGGAAATTTAGTTTGATAAAGACATTTTTATACTGGGATATTGAGTACCACAGATATAAAGTAGAAACTCGAAACATTCCATATATTACCTACTTATTATACTGTAATTTTCTATGCTCGGTGAAATGAAAAAATATATATTTGACTCATTTTAAGCTATTTATACTACGGATCCATTCGACAAATAACGAAATATGTATACATACACTATATACACGCATTAAAAAGTTATGTTTGGTGGTGTGGGAGGCATTGGGATAAGTATATATATACTCTAGTTGCGTCCAGGGGCGGACTGGGAGGTAAACAGCCCAGTATTCTAAAAAACTAAACGGCCCAAGCCCCTTTATAACAGCTTCTTTATGAATACCTACTTTTTCGGGTATAAATTATAAATAGACAATAGCCAATAGGTTCTATTAATTATTATATATTTTATAAGAATCATAAATGTATAATCCTTTGGATATTTTTGACGTTTGTTTACTATTGTTTTTATCATTTATTTTATATATTCACCATTCATACTCGTATTAAACCAAAATTATTCATTACTTTTAATATAAACTATATTATATAAATGTTTTCTGTTCTCTTTCTCGACCAACCTACACTATTTTTATAAATATTTACAAATGGTTAATGGTTCAATG
>WHPZ01585691.1:4005-15384 GCA_016617965.1 Macrosiphum rosae
GGGGGGGGGGAGAGAAACACCTTGACAGTGATTTTCAATGACCGTAAATTATTCCACTGGATATGAGGTCTGATTTTTGAGAATCGAGACCGACCACATGATAACAGGTGACAGCTGTTGAACCAACGCGTAAGCTACAACACACGTGTGGGGTAGACCAAACAGGCGGTAGATAGGTAAGTATACATATTTAATGTAAGTACGTGTAGCCATTGTGTGAGCGCGTAACGACTGCTATGTCGGCTATCTGTGGGTAATCACTAATCGATTTGTGATCGGAAATCGTTTTTACGCATGTTAAATGCCCCGCGAGCTACGGTAAAATATATTCTTATCCCAATCTTCATTTGTCCACAATTTTTTTTCTTTTCCACGCACATATTTACGGACAAATATGTCATTAAATAATGGCTGCTCCCACCTGCGCGAGCAAAACGTTACAAAGATTTACTGCTATATTATGTATTGTAGTATGTAACCAGTGTAGGTACTGTTACACATCAATATGATATAATTTATGAGTTTGTGTGTGTGTGTCGTGTGTGTGTGTGTGTATACTTACTAATATTTATACAATAATTACAAATTACAAAAATGAAACTTTGTTCGATATGCATTGTTGAACAATTCTATCGTACAGCATGAAGTGTATAATATACATTTACATAGAACAATCAGAGGACTTTTTTAATTTACATATTATTATTATATTTATAATGCCGAAAAAATAATAGAATATACATGTGTTCCGAATTAGAATGAAAAATAGATGCCAGTTCAGTAGTTTTAGCATTTTTGCATATTTAGATTAACTTTGATTATACAAACTTTTTATATTTATATATTAAAATGTTTAATTTCTTCTCTAGTAATGTTTTTGTTTTATATTGAATACGTAGGATAATATTAAAAAAAAATTGACAATCTCTTCAGTTTGAAAAAGACAAGTCCTTGCAGCTTATACTGTTCAATGTGTTTATTACGAAAAAATAAATATTCAAATATTGGGTTAGTTTATTTAAACCTAAAATACTAAAAGTACTATTATTAAGGTGGATTAGCACTCCTATATTTGCGCCCGTGCTTATAATATTGACATTTTAAATTAGAAAACACTACTTTGTATTAAATATTGTAAGTCTGGAATTCAATTTAGCTTTTTTTTTAAATAATATTTTACTCTACAGTTACAGTAAAAAAAAAAAATTATGATATAAAACATTCTACCTATTAGGATAACGTTTTCTTATTCGTTTAAATTTTCTAGTGGTACTTTATTATAATATTTTGTTTTTGTAGCTTGACAGCTATTTGTGAACGTTAGAAGATAAATGACCTGAATGAAAAGAAAAATCTTTCACCGAAAATGTCATTACACAATATTGTAAAGTGTTATTTCTTTGTTCACTTGTATTTTTATAGCCTTGCTATGAACTATGAAGCTTCGCCGTCAATATGACGTTAGTTTGTTACAAATTACAATATAAAAAAGAAGACGATTCCAAACGACAAATGTATTGTTAATTGTTATATAGTAATGCTAAACAGTGAAAATTACACGCAAGTAATACAATATAACATAAACAAAAATATAGTATAAATACTTCAGTTTATATTGACATGTATATCCAAAGAATTCGACAGAGTATAGCACGATGGCCCGTTGGCTACTATATACATTATAATCCTTCTTACCTGATCTAAACTATGTTTTAGTCTAATTGTATCTAAAAAACAGATTTTTTCCGTACGACTCACGAAAAATAAACCTATACTTATCACAATATTAAGGTGAGAGTTTCCCAAGGTGGGGATCTTTCACCACTATACTCTACAATATTATTTTCGCCTATGACATTCCTAAGACAACAAATACCACTGTATCTACCAGCTTTGACGGCGACAGTGCATCGCAGGGTCCAATTATCTGTTTATGGCAATTTGCAACCCAACAAGTACAAATTTGCCTCAAATTGATCACCTGGACTATGAAATGGAAAATATTAAAGTAAACGAAGCCAAATCAACTCAAGTATAAACCTCAACCTAAATCGAACAGAATGTCCTCCACTTTTTTTTGGTACCTAAATAAGTAAAGTTAACAAGACAAAAATCAGAATTACCCACCACTGAAATAATGTATGTCATATATAATTATTATATTATTAAATGTACTTATATTATACATGTGATAACTTATAATACATTTTCACATAGGCTTAAAATCCTTTAAAAGTTAAAACCAATTACCTCCAGTTGCGTGCAGACAGGTTAGCATATACACTGGAACTGCATTTTCTCTCGAAAGAGGTAGGTGTAAATTACTGGTGTCACAGGGAAGTTTATACATTTATAATATGAACTATAGTCTATAATAATTAATTTCAGAGATAATAAAATTGGTGGATAACTTTTTCAACTACGTGTACTCTCAAAATACCTCTGTGTGCCACTGAATAAATCAAATGCTGTTAATGGCAGAACACTAGAACAGCAAAAATGTTTCCAAAATTCAACTGCTCAGTTATAATATTACATTACTTCGTCATTACGGGCGTTTAAAAGAACGTCACACAAGACCAATCGTATTCGTCTGAAAAGTGCGTAACATGGCAAATTTGCGTTCTGTAATCCTCCTTTAGCTTCGTTTATTTTAATGCAAGAGTTAACTTACACATTATTAAACCTAATGGAAACATCATCTTCTATTTGTTTGAATCATATTTTTGATATTTTAATTTTAAAGCACGCTTTCAGCGTTTTCAGCGTTTTTAAATAATTGTACTATTTTACACACTCTATAATATTATATCTCTGGCTTCAAAATTAAAATATCGAAAAAACACTTCCAAAAAAAAACAAACCACATACCGATAGTATGGCTGTTATACATTTATAATATACTTATATGATATCATTTTCAAAAATGATTTATTGTTATTTACGTTTCGATAAAAAAAAAAAACTTTTATGAATTATTCAGTATGGTTTGTGACTTGCGTGATAGAAAAGCGTCGATGTTAAAAAAAAAAAAAAAAACGTCAAATAGGCCCGCATTTATCAATAAATTATTATAATAATATTCCACAATAATGGTTTGGACGTCACGAGATACATTATGATGCGTAATAATAATGTACGCACGTATTACATATTATATACATATTGTGAGTTGTGACTGATTCCGAAGATAACGTTTTAATTTTTATAACATTATCATCGCCGAACGTATATGTTGTGTAATATAGATACCAATGGTATGGGTACAAGTATAAAATATGTATATAATAATATAAACAAAAATATTGAAATGTAAGTAGGCTGTCGTAATTAGGTATTATTTATTTTTTTTTCAAAAATAATACTTCTTTTATACAATGCTATAATGGATTATTGTCGTTGTTTTTTTTAACACATTTTCTTTTGACTCGCTCCGTCTTAGACTACCCGCCGAGCAATGGAAAATATATCATACAAATCGCATAACGTGGCGTGAATGCGTGATATTGGATGTAACATTGTATAATAGGGTAATGTCGATTATTTTAATTTTATTTTATTGAATCAAATAAATATTTACGAGCTGCTTGTGAAGAAAATATATGATAAGTAAATGTGTTAATAGGTACCACACTACCACACATGATTACAAGTCTAATGTCTATTGTTGTACGTGGTTGGAAAAGGTACCTATCCTACCTACCTACCTATACAACAATTGTGTACAATATAGTTAAACGGACTTTTTTTTTTGACGATTGTGTGATAAATTATAATTATTAATTGGTAGATGATTATTGAAATCTGTGTCGTACAAATAGAAGTGGTATATCAGAGATGATACTTTTAAGTCACGTACTATAATATGGTTATGCAACGTATGTATAAATGTATAATATTTAGCTGCTGTGTTTATATTTAATTAAATATATAAATAATAAATTATTTTTACATTGATTTTTTAGGGCATTAAAATCCCATCCCTATTAATAATATTGTGTCCCGGCGTGTTGCGTACTTTAGGGTAATTTAATGACATTGGATTTTCCTTCTTTATTTTAGCAAATTTTGCTAGGTAATTGATTATTGTTCAAAATTAAAATATACAACTCGTATCTGATAACTCTGGGCGAGTTAAAAAGTTAAAGTTAAGTTCATTTAACTTTTTGAAATTTAATTTAATTAACTTAACTGTTTTTTATTAATATAAACTTAATAACTAAAGAGTTACGTTAATTCATAAATAATTTAATAATAAATATACCTAATACAATTATAATTTATTATTGATTATTGATGAATGATGAATGATGCATATTGCATAAATATTTATTTTTTATTATTTTAAACCATATTACTAGTTTTATAAATATATAAACAAATAAATATAACTTAACTTAACTTAATAAATTAATTGTAAGTTTCCATATAACTTTTAACTTAACTGAGTTAAAACCAAAATCAGGATAACTATTAACTTTAAACCTTTTTTAAATATTTTATCAACTTATCTTACTTTAATTAAAAATGATCATTAACTGGCCCAAACTTGAGTCTAGTGAAACGTACAAGTAAACGCGAACAATAAAACTGCTTATTTATATTACCTTATTGTGAGACACTGCCAATCTTTTAGTAATTTCCAAAACAATATTATACAGTCTCTCATCTGCAGTGATCTCAATGAAACATTATTTAAATATTATTTCGTATTTCAGTTGATAATAAAACCAATATTGAAGAAAAATATCAGAATCTAAAGGGCCTAAAGTATCTTAAGAAAAATATAAATTTATGATATACGAACGAATATGTCACTTATAAAAATGACCTCGAACATAATAATATTACAAAGAATATTTTACGAGGCCTCATAAAAACTACAATATAATGTAATACGAACACTATTGATTTTTTGGAACTTTTTTAGTCCAACATATTTTTAAACGCAATGACTATCCAAAAAATACATCTCAAGAATATAAATCTGATTTAAATATTTGATTAATTATGTTAATCTTATACCCACGTACAATATACTTTAATGTATTTATAATTTAAAAAAAAAAAGTGTTTTGAATGTTTCAGTTCTAAATTGTGTATTATACTTTATACTACTTACATTTACATACATTATTGGTAGGTGCTTGGATAATATGCTTATGCTTGAGCCATGTGATAGGATAATAACTTACATAAAATATATTTTTGAGATTATTGTAAGTTGTAGGTTTTTACTTATATATTATCTATTAAAGCGAAACAATAATTATTTCATAATTGTTTCGTTTGTATGTGTTCAACGTTAAAAACTTAGAGCCAAGCTCAATTCATAAGGATATTTTTTAATTAATTTTTATTACCATTTACTTATTCATAATTATTTATTTTACTGTTATAGATACGGTATAGATTCAACCTATTTTCGGTAAAAATATCGCATGTTTTAAATTCATAATTATTATATTTCTATACTTCTATAATATTATACTCGTATTATTATTATAAGTCCATACGATAATAATATAATACCGACGTAAAGCAAATGGTATGAATAAGTTCGTATTATATAATTAGCTAAAAATAAGCCTAAGTATTTTGAAATGTTTCTTGTAGAAAATAATAATAAATGTAATGCCAAAAAGGAAAATATCCAATGTTGTATAAACTTGAATACCTATAAAATGTCTAAAAAAAAAATTGAGCTAATATATTATTTTTGATATTTTTTAATTGCTGTAAGAAGAAATAATTAAGTAAAATCTTGTTTTCCAATTTTAAGCTTTTTAACATGCAAACAAAAACACATTACACTATTACACATCACCTCATCTATACACCACTACGTATAGTGCGTGGTCACACAATCAATAACGTTGATATAAAACTACTGTAATGTAGGCCAACCTGCGATCCAACAGTTAGCATATTATATAATATATGAGTCTTAATAAAATAATTTATATTATATATTTTGAAATTATTAAATGGTCGTGTAACATAAATGCACAGTATGCACTCTCGAAGGGTCGAAATATACGAGGTTACGTGGATAACCACATCATATCATAAGATTGTGACGCGTGAAAGAGAGAGAGAGAGAGAGAGAGTAAAGAGAAAACCACGTTTGGTTAACCGCATTGTACCTTTACAGTAATAAATGGAAGAATTCCAGACAACAACGACGGTACGACGATAAATATTTCACTATAATATATATTCATATACGCCAACATTGTACTATAATGATATGATTCGTATATAATATAACTGGCATGGCGTTTTTAGAGGTGTTGTACAGAAATTGGATACCTATATAATAATACATTGTATACAGCTCGTGGAGGAGTTTGGTTTATCACCTTTTCGACGTACCTGATATATAGAATATTACAATATTATATTAATAAAACCTAAGAACACGGAATACATTATTATTATTATTATTATTATTATACCGCGGGTATATTATAATATACGAATGTCGTAAATCTCTTATCTAAGTAGACGATTTAAATGTGTGTTTTAAAAACGTCCTCTGGCCAAAAACAAAAGCGTATGCCTATATAATACGCCGCCGCCGCCGCCAAAGTGTTAACTATCTCACACGTTTACAAGGTGTGAAATCGATACATAAATCATCCACATGAGTCCCTGCCGGGGCCGAGCTAACGATATGTTTGTTCACGGTCATCTCAACACCGCCGCCGGTCGACCGGCGATGCCGTCTTATATTGTTTCCGTACATCGTTTTCCCCTATTAAAATTGATAAAATATAAATATTTTACTTACTTATACGTACACCCCTTTTGTGTGCAGGAGAGCGTTTGTGAAAGGGTTAATGTTGTTGATTTTCAAATTGAATTCGTAAACAAATATTTATCGTCGAGAATTTATGACCGCCGTCATAAACTGTTGTTTTCTAACTTTTTCCCCGTGTGGTGTACACTGCGCATCATTTTACTACGGTATACTATACCATAATATTATAATCTCTCCTCGAGTGGGATTTGCTTTTATTTTCTGACGAAGACCAAGATAGTATATTATGGATTATTACATTAAAACACTTACCACGCCATATATTGTATCATTTTGGTTTCGTATGCAAACAGAATCCTATATCTTTACGCAACTCTGATATTTTCGAGGGTTTTGGAATTTAACTATACGTGTCATGTCACCTGTTGGCGAGTTGACTTCGATAATATTGGAAGGCTTACAGACTAATAAAAAAATGTGTAAGAACCAAAATAACTGTTTGCAGTTAATAACTATCATAAGTATACTAGATAATAATATTATGGATAAGATAAGATTTCAGTTTTTTTAAGCATTGTTATACTAATCGTTATTATATTAATTTATCGTTAAAGACTCGATGTTTGTTTAAAAACATGTTATTATACCTACACGTTGTATACTATGTTAAAATACATTCCATTAGTATATCTACAAAATATCAATAATTATTGTGAAAATAGTTATGGACCACCCGATTTATATTTGTCTCACTACTATGCCGCAAAGGAAAAAAACTGACAATTTTCCAACAAGTCTAGTTACGGTGTTGTCAGTTGGAGTCCTAGGTTGGTATTCAATTAAAAGTGTATCATTTTTAGATAATAGTAACAAAAATACAAAATAGTTTTTTAAAAAATGATTTACTGACGTGCAACTAATATGATTATAAACATAATTGTTTAAAGGTATATTTTATAGATTTAGTATTAGTTCAAAAATATTATTTATTTTTAGACTTAGGCGCTTCACTAGACATTTTTACCAATCATATGCTTACGGTTTGTAGAGAATATAGAATTATTTTAATCAACAGGTCTTTCATTTAATTTAGTATTATTTATATTGATTTAATTTTTACGAATTCAAAACGTAGTTATTGCAAGTATTTTTATTTCTTCAATAAACTACGAAAACTCGAATAAACTCCTCTTATTGTTATTTAAATGTGCAATACTAATGGTTTCGTAGTGATTTTGTACCATTGTATCTTATTTATTCAATACATAATATGTAGCTTATTGAACTTGTTCAGTTTCCGTTAATTGGACCGTTGTCATGGTAAATATCAGATATCAGAAGTATGGTAAATACATTTTGATATTAATTTAAAAATATGTAATATATTAAAATGTATCTTTTTGTGATGAATACGATGCTTATTCAATATTATTGTATACACTGTATTTTATAAATGTATATTATATAATGCGTTGACATATTTATTTTTATCATTTTAATTTGTATTAATTTAATATTTTCAGAAAATTACAATTGTTTTAAACTATTTAGGTAAGTGCATACCTAATGATATCATCCATATATTATTATATTTGTCTAATTTAACATTTATAAATTTAACAAATAATAATATAAATGAATAACACTTGAAAATAAGTGATTACATACCACTGTATAATATAAATTATTATTTATAGATTTCTTGTATTTATGATACTGTTTTTATAGATTTAAAATAATATGCCTTATGTAAATTAAAATAATAATTATGAGATAGGTTTTTATAATTTAATCAATACAGATATTCTGATATTTATACAAATTAAATAAGTGCATTTTTTTCTTTACTGTAGTAGGTACCAATTATTTGTTAAATATTTGACAATAATATTAATGATGGTGAGTGTTTTGAAATAAAATTAATGTAATAATAATATTTTATTTTGTATTTATTTTACTTAAATTGAAATTCCGTCTAATAAATCATTTCTTTATTTGAACAATGGTTTTAAATTAATTCGAACTAGAAATAATTATTATTTAATAATATTTGATGGTCTCTAGTATTTGGAATGTATTGTATAAAAACCCCAAATGTCAAACATTGATTTAGTATATTGTTGTCAATACAGTTCCTAATTAAATTCATATTATAATTGAGATATTTGGAACAGCTTGCCTCATGAATATTTAACTAACAAGCTCATTCTAAATCATACTCCTCGGGTTCAGCTACTGCCACGAGTTCAAGAAGCTTAAACATTGGTACAATAGAATTATTCCAGTGAGAGACAATCTGTTCATATAATATAGAGTTTAATATTAACCTGTCACTACGTATTATACACGGTATACAACATAGGCAGTACATTATGAGTTATTGTTTTAAAAGTAATACATTATAGAAAAATCTACAGACATTAGGTGATTTAATATGAATTTCAAATCCTTACACTAATCTGTGGACTCAATGGAATTATGAGATGAATTATATTTTTAGAACCCATTTGTAGTTTTAAAATATATTTTTAAAATTGGTTCCGAATAACCTGTGATGCAACTTGAGTAACACAAAGGGGAGGCAACTAGCGAGTTTTCTATTGTACGGGATAAATTTAAACTTTTTATTATATAACAGACAAATTGTATATAATATGAAAATGAATTGGCAGCATATTTTATGACTGTAGTGAAATAATAATTTAAACGAAGTGAAATTTTTCAAATATATTATATCAGTACCTAATGTTTTTCTTACTCATCTAAAAAGTAGGTTCCAACATATAAAAAATATGATTTTTTTGAAAGATTTTGTATACCTACATAAAATTACATTCAAAAGTGTATGTTTTGAGTTATTAATTTCATATTATACTAAGAATATTCATAATACAGAACATTTTACTTATTGGCGTATACCTAGGTAGGAACTCAAAAAATGTTTACGAAATTAGAAAGTGTTATTATGGCAGATTAATATTATTTACAATTATTTTAAAATCATTTGAATCTCAGTATCTTATTATCCTAATTATATTATAAAATAATCTAATTCGTACAACATTTTTAAATAATTAAAAAAATCTAGTTAATGGATAACCTTTTACTACCTATTGTGTATGTGTATATGAAGCATAGTGGTATTAAATATGTAGGTGTGACGTGTGAAGAAGGCCTTATTATTATTTAATTGATCATTATTTATTCATTAATCGTTTATAACCAAAGAAAAAAGAGCTATATACCAAACCGGGTAACTACATGATACTAGTGTACCTATAACTTCTAATGGATGGGGTGATCATCTAAAATTATGCAGGAGAATTGATCATTCAAAATAAAAGTTTAATTTGAATATTTTAAATTGAATTTATAATATAATAATATATTCTACTACGTAAACAATAAAAAAAAAACAAATTATATGGAATGTATTACTATCGGTAAACAATAACACGAACGCGGAACAGCAATATGGAGAAGGGCAATTCCCTTCGCCATTTCTTCGAATACCGAATTGACGGTTTTTTTATTTAAGATTGATTTGACGTATCGAAAAATGAATAATAATAACTGCAATTGCAATAAAACCAAAAATATAAATAAAAAAAAAAACATTTACATAATTATTTTAAATCAGTTACTGATCAGATACTCGCTATAACTTCTCACACCCCAAATACGTATTCTAGATCTGAGATGTTATTTATTTTTATTAAGTTATATAATAATAGAATATTATGTATATTATTTGAATTGCACAAACAAAAAAATTATTCCTTTCCTAATAATACAATTTTAATAATATATATTATTTTATTAAATATTTTTTTAATTTTTTCTATAATTCTTTGAGATTCGCAACAATGCAGACTTATACTTTATTACACGTCTCACCGGTGATAGCTGCTCAGTATTACCTATTATAATAATATTATATTATGTATAGAAGGTTTATGTGCCCCATAGGTAGGTACATAATATTATATATTTAATATATAATAATATATTGTTTAGGTTCTTTGCCGGCGATTTTTATCTTTGAAACTAAAGGTCCTCGTGTACACGGTTACGTCAAAACAGAGTAAAAAAAAAAAAAAGAATAAAACATACAAAAAAACACGTAAAATAAACAAATAACGTCTCGTAAATTATCGCAGTTTAATTCGCCGTAAATAATTACGGTTGTCGTCGGGATCGGGTTTTAACTGCATTTTTATTGCTACTTATAGCGAAAGGGATCAACGACGATACGACGATTAGGACACATACGCACTATAAAATCGTGAAATTTACGACCGTGTTGTCCGAAAACCAAAACGGTTTTTTAAGACAAACACACGAGGAGGAGGAGGAGGCTTCAAACGGAAAAAAAAAACACTGTTTATTGTCTGTAATTTTTCGGGTTTTTCGTTGCGTTTCTTCTTTGCACTCGACCGCGCCGCACCGTAACGTGAGGAAGATTAATAAATAATAATAATATATTATGATCGAATATAATATCGACCTGCGTGTGGTACGGGCACGGACATTTACAGAACGGTCCAATTTGCCAAGTGATTGATTTCGGTGTCCGTTTCACCGGAACGGGTCTCGTTCACCGAAATGTTATACAC
>WHPZ01585693.1:0-16303 GCA_016617965.1 Macrosiphum rosae
CCCATGTACAATATAACAGTGACAATAATAATAATATAATATATCGCACTGTTTTATGTTTATTTGAAAATCAGAAGTCAGCATCAACGACCACAACTCTCTATTGACTACGCGTACTTATATAAAGACCCCTCTATCGGCAGATGATTAAGAGCTGCTACATACATAATATAAAGTACTGGCAATAAAACAGCCCCTCGGGGACTCCGCCCAGTAGAGGGATCTCTGCAATAGTCATATTGTCAATACGGGCAATTTAAACACCCGTTTTCTAGATGTGACTCAAATGTTTTATTTTATGCTAAACTCATTTGCGTTGTGTAGTCTGTACAGTGTAGGTACACGTTCAGAGTGAACACTATAAAATAGTGTGGATTTTTTACAATGTTTTCAAGAGTTACTGGGAAAAGTTACGATTTAAGTTTAAAATAAATTTACATTTCAACCTTTTTGAAATAGGTTGTATGTAACTGTTTATGAATAATTTATTTTAAAAACGATTAATTTTTGCAAATCAAATGTAATTTACTTTTACTGTTAAGTGTTTATAGTTGCATGTAAAAATATTACAATATTTTACTATATTTAACAACCCGGCAGGGTCGCTCGAAGTAAAAAAGAAAAGAGCCCCTTAAAATGCACACATAGGCAAAAACTTGTCGGGTATAAATGAAGCAACACAATTCATGAAAAAAATTTATTGAGAAAGCATATAGCAAATTTGTAGTTAAATAATTAAGTTTGAAAATACATTCATCTAATTGGAAGTTTCATGTAGATTTGCGTGCTGTATTTTTCAAATAATTTTGAACAATATCAACAGAGTTTTTTAACAGAGCCAATTTAACTAGAAATTATTATAGAGTATTTTCAACATTTTATTAGATAACATTCCCCAAGACCAACATTACAATGCAGTGAACTATCCGACACCAATGGCAACCAATAAAAAAATAATATTAATTTCTACTATTACTTTTATAATCTGCAACCAATGGCGACCATTTATAAACATATAAACTTATTTTATAGGAAAAAAAGGAAAAAAAAGCATCGTTGTAAAACCAATATCATTTTACCGAAGTAATAAGGTATCAACAAAAAATGAGTGACATCCCATCAAAAACACTCCACCAAACTGTGTAAAAAAACGCTAAGTAAAAAAAAAAAATGGCTCTAAAAGTTGTGATATCATTGTATAGCTAGTCTTTTACCTATAGAATATATTATAATTTATATTAATAGTCTGCTAAATAATTTAACTTAGATTTTCGACTTAATTTAAAACATTAAAAATACTATAGGTAGTGTAATGAGTGCATAAAATATAGTCTACTATCAATGAAATAGGAAATGTATATAACTATTCAAGTGTTTTAAAGTCACTGAGCTAAGTTAAATTATTTAGCAGACCATTTTAACATAAATGATATCTATAATTCAAAAGTTTAGCTATAAAATAATATCACAACTTTTTGAGCCATTTTTTTTGTTGATACTTAGCGTTTTTCACACGGAGTTTGGAGGAGTGTTTTTGTTGGGTATATAATCGTACATAGTAGGTATATAGTAGGTCACATTTAAATATCTAATATTCTAAAATATCGTTTATACCTAATATAGTTAACTATGAAGTAAATAATATTCATACTCACCAGTTGGTTGATGTACGATGATGTACCTTCCCACTTTACTTATTCGTTATTCGTTATCCGTAGGTATACGTTTATGTAAGTAGTCATATAAAATGTATCATCTATCTGAAGCATTGATTAAAATATTACCTATACACAAAGACGTGGTTGTGGTAACTCTAAATTCTGATCTCTGAATGGTGGGTCCGTGGTATGCTTTCATCTAAAATATGATTTCGTAATTTCTAAACTATGATAATGCGAAATGAAAACAGAATTTTACATAACCCGTTTTTTAATAAATGTTTTTATTTATAAATATTAACTTATAAATAAGAAGTACGAAGTATCTATTAATTATTATATTAAAGCTTATTATTTTCTTTTGATGTTGTATTAGGAAATTTCGTTGATTGGATGCAATTTACTCTAAATAATCGTTGAATAGTTTCATATGGCCATATGGGTTACGTGAATTGACACTATTTTTGTATGTTTAGATTATGCATAGATTACATAATACAACACACGTAAAATAAATTAAAAATATATGAACAATTTTGTTAAAATACTCGTAGTAAAGTGTCTAAACCTTTACTTTATATAATTGATAGCTATAATTTATTAATAAACAGAAAAAATATTGTTTTAAATAGATATGACGGATAAGTAGTATGATGCAGATTTAATATTTTTTAAAGTAAGCACATCATCTGCAATCTACTGAAGCTTTAATAAACTATAGTAACTTGAAAACCAAAGACTTGGAAGTTCATGAAGTCCCCCCCCCCGACTATGTCCAATCGACTTCGAACCAATTTCAAAATATGGTAACCTTATAGTAATTAATTGTAACCGACACCAAACAATTTGTACCCAAACAGTATCCGAAAACACTACATTTTCATAAATTTACGCAGCCGTGCAACCATGGTTGATATACCTAGTACAGTTTTTAACTAATATGATTATAAACTTGAAGATGATTTTCGTAAATTATGATCATAATTATTATAGTCTTAGTCAATTTGCACTAAAATTCAATGCAAACATCAACAATTGTTTTGATAGTACCTACTTACACGTTTCAATAGTACAGTATAAGATATTGAGATATGAGAAGCTAATAGACAATAATATAGTAATTTAATATAACTCACAGAGATACAGAATAATATACCATTTTAGTTTCTTATTTCACTAACCTATTCACATCGACACCGTACTATAGTACGCCAGTATTGACTTTAAAGCTACCTCATATCAATAATTATATTATACCTACTAGCTGATCCCGTGCACTTCGATGCCCGTCAAATGTACCAACTATATATGACTTAAACTTTGTTCAATTCGTTATTTAATATTCGGTGTATGGTGTTCAAAACTTATCTTAACTTTTCCGTTGCCCGGAATAAAAATTCTGGTTTGCAGCAGTAGGTATATTATCAGGTAGGCAATTTACCTGAGGTAGATCGCGGACCCCGTGCTGTTTGTAGGTACGTAAGTTTATGGTTTAACTCTAGAGTATTAAAGTTATACCAAATTTGTCGTATTCCACCTATGGTGGATTAATATAATCAATTAATACAAAATCCTAACCTAACCTAAAAGTACTAAAATCCGATGAATAAAAAAAAAACCAAATTTAACCATTTTTAAATTAGCCTGTCTTCTTCCCAGAGGTCTAATTTACACACAAATATTCATATATATTATATATTCACAAAAAATAGTAATATAAATCAACAAACATGCCCGATTAACCAATAGCAACCAATACACTGTTGCACCACTGTTGTATTTTTTACATCCAGAATTCCTACTTTTCCGGTGGATTTTTCTAAAATTTTCTTTCGTAAAAACCTGGCAATTAAGAACATCTTTAAAAAAATTTGTGCCAAATCGGACCAGCCGCTCTCGATTGATGAGGTAACGTACATTTTTCACGCTCCATTTTTATATGTATATAGATTATTACTATCTGGTCCCCGCACGCACTTCGTTGTCCGTAAAAAGTAAAAACTACAACTTCAAAAAAAATTGTGATTGTTCAACTCCTTTTGGGTGAAAATCAGCCTCCCTCTATTAGGTAATCCGACTACATTGGATCGTGGACAATGTGTGACAGCATGTCAAGTAGGCAATGCGCGAAAATTATATTTGATGCATGCTTACGCCTGATCTGCCCGATTAACCAACGGCAACCAAATAATAAATACTAATTTCTACTAATTATTTCTCCTGTAACCAATAGCAACCATTTCCATATTAAATATAAAAATCCCCGTTTGAACACCTCCCCAGGTTGGACCTAGGAGGGTGAAAAATACTTTACGATCTATTCTCATCCCTACAAAATATGAAAAAAAAAATTCATTAAATTCGGTTGAGGCGCTTCGGAAGAGTGGTCCTAACACCGTGACATATGATTATTGTAAACTTACTAGATATTATGAAAAACATATATATTATTTTAATAATTAATAATAAAATAAATGCATTATTTTTGACAACAATTAATATGTCATACCAGTGCCACAACTACACCAATTTGGGTCCGTGTGTAAATAAAATGAATGCCCCCCCTCACTCTTGAAAATTGAAAAATTTACCTTTGTAAAATTAATTTTTCCAAATTTGAAAACATACATTGGAATTTTGAGTTTTTACTCATACAAAATAAGGTTAACATAATTAAAACACGTAGGTGTACCTATGTATTTACAAATAAATAAAAGCAATAATTTGTAGCCTTTTTTCTTCATTTTAAATATATAAATGATTATCAAAGAACAAATAAATTGAACATACCATACATTAACAGTCAATTAGAAACTCAAAAATAAATACTGTACTAACTTTAAAAAGGCTTGCCAAGTCAGGGATTGGCATGTAAACTTTCTCGATTTTTAATTTTTAGAAATGTATTAACTGATATCACATCCAGGCGGTATAACAATTTGAATCCAGAAAAATTTAGGTGTGAACAGCCCCACAAAAATCATTTTCATTATCATTTAGTGAGATAGATCTCCGAAACCGGATAGAGGATTTCGTTGTTTGGGGTCTTGTTAGATTCACATTGGTTAGGAGAAGTGCAGTAAAGATTTTCAAAACTTTATCTTTAATAGTTAATTCACTACAGAACATAAACAAAATTAAAACAAATTTTATTGGGCGTTTTTTGATGTTTTTCAGCTTTACAGCTTTGTAGTGAATTAACGATTGGAGATAAAGTTTTGAAAACCTTCACTGCAATTTTCTAGCTAATGTGAATTTAACAAGATGCCAAACAACGAAATCCGTTCTCCAGTTTCAGAAATATACCTAGCTAAATGAAAATCTAGAGAAAAATAACTCTTTTTTTTTTTATCTGTGAAAAATGAAATAATTAAAAAAAAAAAAATTTAATTCCACATTTTGTATCTACTTGATAATCCCTTTTAATCAAGAAAGTAAAAATTCATTTTTCTTGCCTTTTTGTTTGTAAAATTGTCAATTTTATGTTAATATCATTGGTTTGTTGTCTTTCAATATTGAGCAAAGCTATACTTGAAAGTCTTATTTTTAATCTTAGTTTAATCTATATTTTTAGTCTTTTTTTCTATTTTTAATTTCGGTTATACAGGCCGCAAAAGAAACGCTGATGTATGATAATGCTGTGTACAAAACAAAATCGATCTATTGTTTAATCTTGTTCAGTATTTATTAATAATCATTATTATAACAAAATGGTTTAATTTTTTTCTTTCTATATATTTTAAATTTTTTATCATTGGGCCCCCCATATGGGTTAGGTCCCTGGGCCCGTATGCTTGACACACTCAACACACCCGGTTATTGCGGCACTGTGTCATACTGTGTAGTAATATGCTTAAGACGGATCAACGTCAAACATTGGGTACCAACTACCAGATAAAGCCGCAGTGGGTAGTTAGAAATCTCGAAAAATTATTATTGTCATTCGAGTCATTCGAGTCATTCGAGTCTCGACGTCGCGTCAAAGGTACCGACGAAATAGTCGAATAAGTAGATACTTGATACATGATCGAATATATTATAGACACCCACTTATTTTGGTGTAAATTACAAACACTATTTTCGACTAGGTACCTATGGTGCAAATTACAAACTCACATAATTATTATTTATTAATACATTATACAGATACATTATTGTATGACTCACAAAGCAATATTGTATTTCAAAATATTGTATAAATATTGTTAATACAAATTAAATCAGTAATTTTAACTTTGAAATGGGGAATGGCGGCCACTGGGGAATTCCGGTCAGTGAACAGTGGCATACCTCATAAAATATGATACCATATCTAAAATTTAGATGTTCACGTTATTTGATAATTGTTGTTATCAAAACCTAAGTATCGACCTAATAATCAGTGCCTGGATCATTAATACGAATGGCGGCCCGGAGTGCTACTTGGATAGGGGTATTACCGGCCAAATATATTGGGGTAACGGCGGCTTTGTATTTGTTTATTATAATAATAATTTTTATGAATACAACAAACTAAAATTTCTTATATACTTTTGTAATACATAGTATTAATAAACCTCTGTAGGTACTGATAACATATTATTTTGATCATAATTTAAAATTTGTAGTATTTGTTAAAATGTATACCTATATTATCCTATACTTTTACAGACATTGGCTTAATTTAGAAACAAAATATTGCACATAACTAAAAAAAATTTGTGAAACATATAATATTATGTAGTAGCTAATTAGATTAAAGTTAATATATTATATAATTATAATAGCAATAGTAAATTATTACGTACATGAAGTTGGCCCTCTCGCACTTTGGCGTAGCGACTGAAAATCTTCACCAATAGTTTGGGAGTTAATTGAGAGAATTTGCGAGAATTTGGATTTTTATTACCAGAGATACACGAATTTCCACTTAGGTGGCCGCCGTGCCATTCCTTTATCTTCTAATACCTTTTAGCTTGAACCCACTGTATACTCATCAGCTAAATGCCTAAATAGTAAATATATTTGGTAATTGGCATATTATCCAAACCATTTAACTAAACAAGTATTTTTTTTTTAATGATATATAGGTACCTTATATTATATTGTAAATAGTTGTATCCTATAAACTTTCAGTATCTAGACTATGTTATATAAATATCTATAGGTACAAGTAAAACATTATCATTTATCACTATTATGTAAATCAAATAAATCAATTTTTCATTTATTAATGAAATTATATATTTTTTTAATTAGGTACTTGAAAGTTGTCCTAATGATTTTCAATGTTTTTACAGATGTCAAAACTATGACTCACATCTTGAGGCATCATCAGCAAAGAGACAATACCGGGCTGAGTACTTTAAGCCCTATAGAGCAATTAACTTGGCCTCATTCAGATGTGAAGTTACCATGCGGAATTTTACCCGCTTTAAATGTTACGTCCAATTGGTTACAAACGAAACTAAAGTGAGTATATTCTTGCAATATACTACATCAACTCACAATTAAATGCAAACACAAACATTTACATAAGCACTTAGGGTTTAAAGAAACGTATTTAATTTTAACTAGGAGCTCCCTATAGTTCCTAAATATACATTTATGATGATATAGTACATTATTATAGATTTAGGACATAATCTTATTATAAATTACATTATGTGAAACAATAAGTAATTTTATTCAGTAAAATCAATAGAATTTTCTGCGTTATAAAATTTTCCATTAAAACTGTACATCCTGATTTCTAACAATGTATAAAATTAGCATGCATCAAACAATATTAATAATATTGTAAGCTACGATTATATTATGAATAACCTACTCGTTATGTTAAGTCATTCTAATAAGCTAAGTATATTTATCGGAATTTAGTAAAATACATTATTATAGAACTATTAATTAAAAAAAAATTAATTTATTCGATACATAGATTAATTTATTATTAATAGCTAATACCCATCACGTTGACCGTCATGAGATCTAAAATATGATCTCACAATACTTTGACCTGATAACCAAGTATATTTTCTTAGGTTTACAAAAATTTATTTTTGGAAAAAATGTCTACTGATTTTTTAAGAAGTTTTTACAGTTTTAAATAAATTAGAGTTGAGATTTCAGAATAAGTCTAGTAGCATGTCACTATCAAAAAAAATGTTAATTTTTACAATTAAGGCGAGATAAAATATCACTCCAGAAAGGTAGGTAGGTTACCTATGTAGTTCATACGAGAAATTAGATTAAATCTCAACTATTTATTTTATAATAAAAAATGAAAAATCCTATAGGTATAATCATTTGATACATTTTTATAAATCTGGACATTTATAATTGTTAAAATGTAACATAACAATAAAATGAAGACATTTTCAATTCCAATTAAAGCGCATGTTGATTTTGAGTGCAAAAATAGTGATGAGAAATGATAAAATATTTTAATGTTTAAATAAGTTATTTTGTTAATACTTAAGTTAAGTAAGTATATATATATATATAAAATGAAGTATACCTACAAGTATACAACCCAATATTTTATTAGTGATTTGCATTATTAATTTGGTATATTATGGCTTGAAATTCAAAAAATCATAAAAAAAAAAACAATTAAAATTGTTAAATGCATTCTATAAAGCCCGATTAAAAGTTGCTACATTGTACATTTATAATCAAAGTAAAACGATTGACATTTGAGACCAATTTTGAAATTCAATTAATTTTAGATAATGTTATTGACGTTATTGTAAATGAGATCTCATAACCAATATTTAATAATTTGTCGAATTTTAGAATAAGAATACAAGATCTCTTGGAAAATTTAATTAACATTGTGAAATATTATCTAGGTTTTGGCGGTCAACGTGGAAACAATTCACTATATTTCCACTACAGTTTATTAAGTTTTTAATCCTACAGTATATTTATTTTATTTTTTAAATAATTATATTATAGTAACAAATTAAATTGACTGTAATATTATTGTTGTTAAATAAAAATGTGATGGTAAATACTTTTAAAGAAAAACCGGCAATTAAATAATAAGTTGATACACTATTAGGCACCTAAATAAATAACTATTTAATAATCTAAAAAATGTGTATAATAAATAAAATTAATTTGTTTAAATTATAATAGATGGCTGCACAATGGGAAGAACGTTGATCTTGGACATCGTTATAACCTAAACCATAACACAGGAGTTTTAGTTATTAATAATATAAGGCTAGATGATAATGGGATATGGCAATGCGTAAACGAAAAACAATTAGCTAGAGCAATAAATTTAGTAGTTTTAGGTATTTTATTTTTATATAATAATAAAAATAATAATTATAGTGTTTAAAATAATGATGTATTTTTTCGTTCTAGAAATTCCAAAAGAACCTTACTTATTAATTGACGGGCACCGTTTAGACCCTGGAAATTTATTTGTACCAGTAAAAGAAAACATGGATTTAAGTATAGAGTGTGTGGTTGAAGGTGGTAATCCAATGCCATCCTTACATTGGTTACTATTTCCAAGTAATTCAAATTTAGAAAATGAAGCCATGTCTTCAGGATTACTGCAATCTAATGAATCGTATCAAGAGAAAGACATTAGTCGTAGTTCAGCTAAAATTCAAAGAGTTCTTAGAGCTCATCACAATGCTACTGTGGCGTGCATAGTTACACATGTTACTCTTGCAAACCCCTTGAACACTACTATTCTTCTTGATGTTCAATGTAAGTTGATTTTTAAAATCGATATATAAGAATATACATTTTACCGATAGCAGTGTCGTAATTACAGAGTTTAATAAGAGCGACTCCTAGAATTATTTTTTAGTGGCTCTAAGCAATTTTGAATTATTATTATTATTATTATTATTATTATTTTATTCATTTATTTGCAAACAAACAATTAATACATTTGAAAATATAATAATAGTAGATATCTTCTGCTCACTATTTTATGCTGAAACTAGGCAAAGTAGAACATTTGTTAATTTTTTTTCGTAAGAACATTGTATTACTAACGTTATATTATAGTATACCTATAATCTAATAACATTCAAATATTTAAAATGACACCATGTAAAAAACTGGCAGGATCATATGATCTTCCGGCAAAGCAAAACATTAATTTATCGTATTTAAATAATATAATGTGCAAATAATTCTCTCCTCCCTATCAAAGCACTAATTACGTCACTGCGTGTAGTGTAAAGGTAGCTTATTTTGTATTTAACCACAAAGATTAAGACTTCTGATAAAAACGTCTCTTATATTTGAGGCATTAGAACCATACCGGAACAACCTTCAAAAAAAATTATTCCACTAGATAGCAGCACATAATTGTTTGGGTGACTAACCTAGCATTATGTAATTTCAAAACTTTAAATGCCCGTCCTGCACAGTTACACTTATGTGGATTTGGGCCGATACTACAAGCCTCGTTTTTGGTTCAACAATGTTTTAAAATTGCCTTTTCGTATTTATAGACACTCCCTCTTTTGGAATTAGTAGAATTCCTGGATTTGGAATACCTATTAAAGAAAGTATTTCAGTATCTCTTAAATGCGATGTTGATTCAAACCCACCATCATCTCCCGTCTGGCAAAAAGGTACGTTGATTACGATTTTTAAAATACAATTGATCTCATATTTTACTATGTTTGTATTAGATGATAGTGCACCACCTGTTCTCCAAACTGATGATGGTTTTTTAAACTTTACGTCAATACGAAGAAATCATAGTGGCTGGTATAAATGTACCAGCAGACATTTGTTATCTGAATATTCTTCAATTGGTTATTTTTTAAATGTTAGATGTGAGTAATTCATTATAAGTATAATTTTAATTTAAAATCTAATTACTCGCACTTCGTTATATTTTAGACAATTTAAATGATCTTGATACAGTGCGCAAAGAGTTAATCGAAGAAGACAATTCTGGTTCCTCTGAATCTGTTGAGGTCACTGTTGGTGGCGAAGTTCAATTAGAATGTCCATCAGGACCTAGTGCGGCAATACCATGTTGGGCTAAAACTGGCAATGATAATGACCTACAACCAATAGGGCCAAGTAGTAATCTTCATATAGATCAAGTTTTATATCAAGAGGCAGGTGAATATAAATGTATTGTGGGCAGTAAAAATGAAAATCTAGAAAAACTCAGGGTGTATACACTTCATTTAAATGTTGTCGGTAAGTAATTTATTTTTATTCATATATTAGGATTTAGAATAACAAATAAGTTATTAATAGGAATACGTTTTTAATGTAATAGCTGTTAGTCCTATCGGTTATTGTCTAAACATTTACACGAAATACGAATAACACAAGTTGTTAATTTCCAGGTGGTCCAGTGATATATACTGAAAACAGAACTATTGTTGCGCATGAAGGAAACGACACCCGATTATCAGCCGAGTTTTGTTCTAATCCAATGGTAAACAAAGTTTTTTGGATAGCGAGTGATAGAGTTATTCGACCAGGAACCGCCGTAGGACAGATTACAGCTAATAACATAACCGTAAGTATAATGAAAACATTGTACTTGCAATGTTTTTGATTGAATATTGCACATTTTTTGTCAAATTTTTATTTTGTTTTATATAAACCAAATATCACATAGGTACCTACTACTTATAGAAGTCATGGGCACTAAACATTATATTTTATTTCATTGAACATTTTGATAAGATTGGAAATTTAAATTTTTTAATTCGTGTACTGTTTGAATCAATAGTCTGGACCTGGGGAATCTACATTTTTCTATATTGTGTGGATTAGTGTTATCTAATATAAACAAATTGAAATGTTCAAATGTGCCATAATTCGTAAAAGCTAATACGTTTACATAATTTACAATCATAATAATATAATAGGTAAAAATATTTCTATTTCTTAACATAAATTCAAATTATTAATGTTTTTTACATTTAATTTTAATTGTACTATAAAATTATAATAAAATCAAGTTTAAAATAATTAAAATTTTTATAAATGAAAAAATGTCATACTGCCTTAGAACACTTGGGTACTTAAGGAGATTGATACTGACCTTTTATAAGGAGTTAAATACAGTGAAACTCCGATAAGTCAAAATAATTTAATTTCCCTTAAATTTCGACTTATTGAGGTTTGACTGTATAGGTAATTTTGCGTGCGGGTCGTGTAAATGAGTGCTTTGGTAAGTGATCATGAGGTATAAAAAAAATAGTGTGACTGACTGTGTGTAAAATAAATAGCGGAGCATTCCCGCATGTGCACGCACACGTCAATAACGCACGAATATTATTTATTTTGTTTTTTTGGTCAAAGGTACCTATCAATCTTTTGACATATCTATTTATCCAATGACATTTTTAAAAACACATTATTTGGTTCATCATAAAATATACTTGAAAATGGCTTTCTTACGTTTTTAAATTAATTTTTCCATTATAATAATTTAAATTTAAAAATTCTTAATACTCAAAGTTTAAAAATCCAATTTTTAAGGATAGGGAGTTTCAGTATTAAAAAAGTTTAAGTTGTTTTCAAGTAAACTTCGTGACGAATTCAAATATGTTTTTAGAAGTTGTATCTGATGACTATGATAAACGGTACCGTTGGCATATAAGGTTGATCTATTTTGGTAGAAAATACAGATGGAATCGAATCTCCTTAAATTATATTGAAGACTTAGTTGAAGACGTTAATAACTTAAACACGAATGGCACATTCAATAATATTAAATGTGCCACAAAAAACACGCTTGCCGCATGTTAGGTGTCCCAGACTTTAAACGAAACTTTAAGAGTAACTATGTGAGCCGTGAGGTAGGTCAGTTTTCTGAAGCACAGCCTGGACCAGTCCAAAAAGTGTTGTGAAAGAAAATCCATTCCGGTGCAAGGATATTTTTATAAGCCCGGTCCGATCCGGTCCAAAACATTTTTTGGAAAAAAAGCCTGTTTCGGTTGTCTAAAATATTTTATGAAAAAAGCCTAGGCCCGGCCCAAAAATAATTTTAAGCTATTAAAAAACTTCGGTCCTGTCTGGGATTTATTTTTAGCCCTAGAACATAATATTTAACTACATAATAAAATAGTTTGTGAGTTATAGTTGCTCGTGTACCTTAAAATATTAACTCAAACAAACAAATGTAGGTAGGTACACAAAATACGTAGGTACACCAATAAACCACTAACATGGAACATTAAAACTAAGCTACTTAAACCAGCGATAGTATAGTGTGTGCAGTGTAGTACAGTGCCCTAAAACTGGTGTCTTAACAATCTGAAGTTAAACGCAATGTATTTTCTGTAAATACTTCAAATTACTGTTTCTATATTTGTATGTTGGTAGTTGGTACTATGACATTAGAGAAATAATAATCCCGTGAATAGCTAATAGCTTAATTGTATTTAAATAACTTTATTATACCCATTACCCACATCCCATGATTTACATAATATTCGTGATTATACCAACGTCGATCTGTGAACTTATCATTTTCATTTTAAATTATGATTATCTGTCTTACAAAAAAGACCAAAAAAAGTCTAGGTCCGGCCAACTGATGTCCGGAGATGAAATCCTTAAATTCTTAAAAATTCTGATCCAACCTTGTATTATTATTAAGTTGTCCTAAAAAAAAGCCCGATATAGACCTTTTTATTTTTTTTAAGCCAGGCCCAGTTCAGTCTCAGTACGGGCCTGGCTTTTTGAGGACTTACAGGTTTTTAGACTAGACTTCATAAATTGCTTTACAAAATAACAATACTGAAAAAAAAGATAGCCACAATACCGAGATAGTACTACATTATGCTCTATGACAATTAATTAAAAATTATTTCATGTTTTATAGTCATCAACATCTTCTTACTGTCAAGTAGCTACTCTCACGATACAATCGGTAACGCCAGTGCACAGTGGAGAGTATAATTTGATCGTCGGTTCCGGTAAAACATTAGTAGAAGCTACAGTCATATTGAGTGTGACAAAGAGTACACGAAACAGAGAGCCCGTCCAAACATCTAGTTCACATTCAGTTTGCTCAAAAATGTTTGATAATTACTTAATTATGTGTTTAGTTACGTCAATTTTTACGCATTTAAAACATTAATAATAAATTATTATTTACTTATATGTTATACATTATATTATGAAAAAAAAGAAAAAAAGAACAAATTGTATAGATGTTCTTATTGTTGTATAATTGTTGGTTAATAATGCATGTCACACGGATATGCGATTTAGGAAAAATATTTATATAAATATGTACTATTTAATAAAAATATTTTGAAAACAAAAAAATGTTTGACACCAAAAGATAAATAAAGATCCGTCTAATATAGAAAACTGTAGAAACGCAAATTAAATAATATATTATTTTATATTCCTAAAATAAAAGTGATTAGAAAAATGTTTGAGATCTATATATATTGTCAGCATTTGCCACATACCTTTATATAAATGTGTTTTGTGATAGTATAAATGTATAATATACAAAATTATATCATCTTATTTTTACTTCTTTGATGTTATATCGTGGGTAGAATATTTATTTCCTAACCTAACATACTTGCCTAAATATTCATGGACAAAAGTTGTGTAGTGTACTAGTGTGTACTATGAAGTACGTCGCTACAACGTTATTAATTAAGGCGGCTCTAAACGATTGAATTTTTCATGCATTTATACCTATAAGCTGGCAAAAAAATAACATAGTTCTAGTAGTACAATTTTAATTTTGAATACTAATTTGATTTCGTTGCCTCTTTTCTATGTTTTGGGGGAAAAACCTTTTCATTTTTTTGTCTTGTTAGCACTTTAAAGTGCAAGTTAGTTTTGAGAAATTAAGTAAAGTCATTTGGAACCGTTAACTTTCCAAAATGTCCAAAATCTGTTTCCTACAAATCATAGGAAAGAGGCTGACGAATTCAAATACTTTTTAAAAATTGAAATTGGATTACTAGAAGTATGTACATTTTTAGACAGCTAGCATTATTCGTGGTCCCGGGCGAACAATAGTATATTGTGTGGCAAGGGCGAGAAGTGAGCTATTTCAGTCCCAGCCAAGTATGCGGTACAAGCCTCAGGCGAGGCCCACATTTCGTCCAAGACTGAAATTTTCTTCCCGCACGAGCCACACATACTATTTTTTGTCACTCCTCTGTGTTCATTGTTCGCTTCATCACGGCAAAGGTAATTCAGGCTAGAATCTATGCAACAACCAGACTATTCTATGAAAACAATATTTCATGAAAAAAACGATTTGGTTTTATTTATTTTAAGCGTCATGCATGGAGTTTATAATATGCATATAAGATGTAACCAAAAGTTTATGTTTTATGAGGACCATAGTATAGATTTTAGTGTCTGTTTGTGCAGAGGATACGCGTGATAAAGTGTTAAATTATTGTAATAGTTAAGTTATTGAAATGATTTGGTGAAAATCCGATGTAAAAAAATGATTAATTTAAGAGATATTAAGAAAATATGTATAATAGCCACGTGATGTCACTGGGCCCGGCTCATCGTAATTGCCTATCTTATACGTGTAAATGTTCCTCGCTTCACGCAACGATTTACCAATCGAGAAATTGTATTCTTAAAATTTAGTTTATGTATATGTGTGACCTTATATGATGTACAAACAATTTACAATTTTAAAATTCCTCATAACTCGCTTTAAAATTAAAATATAATAAAAAGCCCAAAGCCCATGCCATTGCCTAGATAATAATCTTACCTTTAAATTTTATAGGAGGTTAATTTACTCTATGTTTTAAATTAACGGTGCTACACGTGTTCTGCTGAGTGAATTTGGTATATGTTACGTATTTGTAAGACGGAGACAACATATGCGGGTGAGGTGTCCTCTTAAGGCGATAAATATATCAGAATTTCAATATAACGTTTAGTTTTTTAAATATTAAGTGATACTTTTGTTAAACGGCGCGTCATGGCCATTTACATATAAATTAAAAATTAAAAAATATCTTACAATTTTTAATATTTAAAAAACTAAACGTTATATTGAAATTCTTATACTTGTATCATTTTAAAGACTTAAATAAATAAAACCACACATTTATACGTAGATTCATTCTCAAAAATAAAATGTTTAGGTTGGTAAATCGTTGTGTGAAGAGAGGAACTTTTACATGACGTATTAGATAGGTAATTACAACGAGCCAAATTACGTCACACGTCTTTTTTCAGTTAGTAATTACTTTCTCATAACTTATTGAATAATGTGAGTAGAAATACGTAAAACCTATACTATTGTTTTTAGAATTGAACATTAGGTATTTAAAATTTAAAAAACTTAATTTTTGCGTTTAGCGCTCCTTTTAATAAGAGTCACTAAGAGCCACCTTAATAGTATAATAGTAGAATATGCCCAAGGCCGGATTGGTAGAGTATGTCCAGTGTTGAGTAAGTTAATTTTAAAAAATAATTACCTATGTTACTTTACACGTTACTTAGATATAAATATAATAAAGTTACTTTTTTTTAATTTCTTAGCAATTGTCATTCAACAATCAACGTACCTAACTTTAATTTATATACCTACTATAATAAAAAGATATAATTTGATAAAGATATACAAATAAAAATGTATACAGTTAATACATAAGCATATAACAATATTATTACTAGTAACTATTAAAAAATAGTACTGCCTA